>JAJONR010001511.1:0-72675 GCA_029582245.1 Solanum etuberosum | reverse complement strand
TAGGCAGAACATAGCCCTTCTAGGCATAAGTCACATTTCTGCAGCTAACCACAATAGCCCCAAGGGCAACAATAACAATCCAATAGGCTAAAAGCGAGCAATTTAGCTATAAGCAACCTATACGAATAGCCTCTAAGTCGTGTCCGACCTAGGGACGCTACTTACTGAATAAGAATCCCGACAAGGGAGGATTATATCCACTCAGGCAGTCAATAATCAACACTAACGGCTACAAGTATAACAACGATAGCAACCCAATTACGTTGCTCCTAAGCTTTAAGGAAACATGCCGTAATAAGGGAATAGCCTTAACATTCCTTTTTCACTGAATTCACGTGGCCTAACGACTTTTACTCACAGCCCCCCTCTCTACTACAACAAGGCAGAACCATAATCAACCCACAAAAATAGAAGACACCATGATAATCCGATAAAAGATATGTATTTCCGTCATAAATTACTATTTGTGGCTTATCAAAACTAGAGTCGATGAAAGAAGGGTCTTACCTAGATCTTAAGTTCGTAATACACCTCAAAACCTTAAAGTATGTCCAAACCCTTGCTGTCCCAACACCAAAGTATGATATGCTACGAAATCGATAAAACAAATTATACCATGATGATGAGCTCAACGCGTAGAACAACTTTCGTCAAGGGCTTAAGTCGAGAAAATATATAATTTGGTTGATCCTAGAAGTGGGTTCTTTTAAATTTTCTGGTTATTTACTGAAAATAATGAAGAAAAGTCGAAGAAGAAGATATATAAAGAGTTCCACTGACCTAGGGGACCCACCTCACGTGCCTGCTTGTGCAGTCTCACAAAAACGTGAATATCTCTCTATTCTGAAGTCGTATGAACGAACGGTTCGATGCGTTGGAAATTAGACTCGTAGACCTTCGATTTAATGGGTTGTAGGCCCCATAAATCTTTATAGATTGGGAGAAAACCTCTGAGACATTTGACCTAAATTTTAGAGAAATATTTTAAAAGGAACTTACGATAACTTTCGCCAACTTTTATTTTGCAACTTACCTAACTTAAAAACTTGAGATACAACCCTTGAACACTTAAAATATTACATACGACATAATTCTTAATTCATTACTCACCCTCTTTGTTTTTCCAAGAAGGTACGAGTTAAATTAGTGTTCCTAAAAGTCGGGGTATTACAACTAGCCTTCTTCTTCCCCTGAGGCACCAAGTCACTATAGGCAACATAGAACTCTTTGACCCATGTAGGAATATATGGGCCACGGGGCTTGGTGAAGACCTCGAATCTGTGGAACCTGAGGGTGTCCCCCACATCTGGATGTCTGTCCACTACACCATCTGTGGACAGTCTCCTCTTCTAAGATGGTCCTCAATCCCTCAGCCTTTAATTGATTGAGTGACCGGGGAGGAGGACCTTGTACTGGAGGTTTGAGGACCACCGTCTGTGATGGAGCTGGAGGAGGAGGAGCCTGAGCTGTCGGGATCCTAGACGGATCATGCATTTCCTTGGAGTGAAGTTCTGCTCTCCGAGATTGCAGTAATTGATCGTCCTCAGGCTCAGAAAAAGAAGCCTGAGAATCATAAGACTCTCCCTCACTTCCGGAGTTGTACTCCGATGTCTCAGCTATGGGCGTCTTGCCCTTTCCCTTTCCTTTCTTTGGGGGGTAGTTTCTTTGCCTTGGCAGTGGAAGCAGCTGCTTCCTCATTTATGGTGATTCCACGTGCCCGTTTTCGGGGCGGCATGTCACTGTCAGTCAAGTTTGTTCTATCCATAGCTGCAAAACAATGAAGAAACACTTAGAAAAATTTCCTGAAAAAGTGCAGAAAAGAAGTTGCAGAAAGATTCGCCGAACCGTTCGCCGAGTCGCCGAATCAGTTTGGCGAGTTAAGTCGGGCTCGCCAAAAGTACCAGCATAATAGTTTTCAAAATTCAAGATAGGTCAGTGATGTTCAGGGCCATTCAGTGAATCGGCGACACCAATCGGCAAGCTAGAAGTAGCTCACCGAAAGTTACAGTGTATTTTAGGGATTAGGGGCACATAAGGGCGATCAAGAAGGACTTTCGATGAGTTGCCGAGTAAACTCGGCGAGCTCAGGCGTATCGCCAAATATTACAGACTCAAACTTACCAATTTATTGAAATTAAGGGGGATCTATGGGGGATTTGACGAACTGCCGAACCACTCGGCGAGCTCGACCCAGCTCGCCAAATGGCCCTTCGTGCCAGTTTTGAACCCCTATTATCAAGATCCAACCCACAGCCCACGAAAACCAAAATCAAACACATACACTATGAAATTCAATCAAGACCCATACTATCCATGCCCTCAGGGTACTCAAACTTCCCCCGATTTAGACACAATTGGCCATTTGAAGACTTTTGCCCTTAAGAATGACGTCAAACGCTCCATCATTGGGCAAAATACATCATTTAGCACAATCTGGGGTTACTCAGACTTCACCCCGCTAGACCCAACACATTTTTGCCGCAACCCAACAATTAAGACTCAATTTAATCAAGCAAAACACGGGAATCGATTAAATACGCAACATTAGGCACTAAATCAACTCATTACGGGCAATCCAACAATCAAACAACGTTTAAAAACAACTACCCAACAATTATCAACAAAACAATTTACTGGTTTGCATTCAAGTTCAACCACATATGGAGTTTGGGGTTCGGGGAACCAACCTTTTATGCCAAAAATGAAAATTTTTAACGCTAGGCGGCAAAGTTCCACAATCTCAAGAAAAAATTTCACAAGATACGAGAGTAAAAAAAAGAAAATATCAAGGATCTAAAGTGGGGAGTGAGAGTACGGGGGTTAAAAATGAGACAAGATGAAGGATTTTGAAATTTTAAACCGTTTGGCCTTTAAAATCTTTTAGTTCGCACTCCCTTCGGCGGTGTAAGTCGAGTCTGTCAAACCACCCGGCGATGCATCGAGTGGTATTTTACCTCGCCGAGTTTTATAGGACTACTAGGAATCTGGAGGTTCAAACAGCGGAGAAAGTTGGGCTCGCCGACCTGTTATGCTAGTCGCCGACTGAGCTTTTAGCTCGTTGAGTTTTACAGAGTTCTCCTTCAAGCTAGGTGGTTCCAACGGTGGTCCAAGTCGGGGCTCACCGACCTGTTCGGCGTGTCGCCGACTGGACTTTGGCTCGCCAAACTACCCATTTTCCAACACTCTTCACTTTTCAACCTGCACAATCAACACCTGTTATTCACAAACAAACTTTAAAAACATCAAAAATTTGGGTTGCCTCCCAAGAAGCGCCTTATTTAACGTCGTGGCATGACAAAAATACCAATTTAAACTTTATTTTTGGGGTTGGCCGTTGTGTCACTAGGCAACCCGCCTTTTTGTCTTGAATTGAATTGGCTCGAGATTTGACCCATTTGCATTTCCAGCTGCTTAATAGAGACTGAGTGAGAAGTCACCGTCTGATTTAGAGTTGAGACATACTCCTTCATCTCTTTCAACACTTTGTCTGACCCTTCAACTTTGTTGAGAATGCGCGAGAGCATATCTTCTGTACGGCCACCTTCTGATTCGTTGGGATTTTGACGCTCATGGGGTGGGACATAACTGTCCTTGTCACCCTCTCTCTCCTTCCAAGTGGCGTTACGATCACGCCAATCTCTGTCATGGTCTCTCCAGCCCTCATCTCTGTTCCAACCTAGATTTCCACCCGACCTTGGGTAGTTTGGGCAAAATCCTCCTCCTTGATTTGCAAGGAAGTTCACTTCCTCATTGTACAACGCTTCAAAATGTGCTTCATCGGGGTTTACTCCACCAACACCCACAACATTAACACTCTTTGCACCACTACCCATGACATTTTTAGCCAAGATATCCAGCTGGGTCATTATTTTGGCCATGTTTTGGTCTCTCTCTTGATTCTTTTTGATCTGCTCTTTTGTCATTCTAAACATGAGTGGAGACACTTGGTCCTCGTGAGTGTACCATGCTCTATTTATCTTGGTCATGCAATCAAGGAGTTGAGACGCTACTTCATAGGGTTGTTGCATTATACCACAGGGAACAAGTTGATCAGCAACTCCTTTGTTCACCGAATCGAGACTCCTATAGATGTGTTGCAGCAGCACGTCATTTGGAAGTCCATGAGTTGGGCATTGAAGCACCAGCTTCTTAAATCTCAACCACGTCTCGTGGATTGGTTCACCTTCTGATCGCTTAAAACCTTAGATGCCATCCCTAAGCGTCATCATCTTCGATAGAGGAAATAATCTCACTTGGAACGCTATGGTAAGCTCATCCCAAGAGGTGATGGAATCTCTCGGTAACTCAGCCAACCATTTAGTAGCTTTACCCATCAAAGAGAATGGAAACAAACTGAGACAGACTAATTCTTGTGATATGTTCTTGAATGAGAATGGACCACAAACATCCATGAAGTTCCGAATATGCTCATGGGGATCCTCATGAGCCAGCCCCCCAAATAATCCTTTCAATTTTAGGAGCTGAAGTATTGTGCTAGGGATGTGGAAAACATCGTTTCCTTCAGCCAGAGGTAGACAAATTGCACCAACACCACCCAATTGCATTGGGTCATTTACATCATTCAGATTTCCAATGTCGTCTTGGTGGCCCACTTGGATACCATTACTCCCGTTTATGCTCATCTCTTCCACTGTTTAACATAAACAACACAAACACAAACCCAAGTAAGTCGATTCAACTATAACACAAAAAGAACACAATTCAACTTCAATAATAGAATTTCAAACAACACCACTCCCCGGCAGCGGCGCCTTTTTGATTAACGTTTCAAGCACACCTCATCCAATTCTAGGTGTAAATGATCATTAGTCAGTATAAAACCCAACGAAGAGTTGGGGTCGAACCCACAAGGAGTGGTACGTGTCTAAAATTCAGTTATGAAGTATAAACGTGGTCTAAACAGTTATTGTAATAAAAATGATTGAAAACATACAAATAAATCTAAACGGATGACAACGAATGTCAGATGGGGTTTTGGATTTGCAATGAACATCTGAAACAACAATGAAAACTGGGGAAAATAACAATATAGAGAGGAGTTCTTGGGATGTGATCGCTTATAAGCTAATTATGCTATATGGGTAATTGAAATCTAACAATGAGTTGCTGAAACACTGTGGGTAGGCTAGACTTTAAGTGTAATAGCATTCTCTCGAACAACTATTACGATTCAGGTGATTTCTTTCGAACATCAACAAGCTTAACAAGATAATCAGCCCACAACCTTGATACATCCACTCTCTCTAGCTAGATGGATAGGATTGGATTCAAGATTCACTCTCTCGAGCTGAACCCATATTGAACCAATACCCACAAATCATTAATCAAAAGCTTTGGTTCCAAAACTCCTTTCTCAAGCAAGCTAAGAACTCAAAATTAGAATTGCATTTGCAACTACAATTCATAAATTAAAACTTAGCTAAAGATTAAACCCACATTAAAACAACAATTTCATTATCAAACAACAATACCCATAAGATAATTAGACAAATAAACACATGATCACACCCCAAGAATTAGGGTTAGCTACACATCATAAAAACAAATGAAACAGTTACCAAATGCATTAGCCATCAGTTGAGTAAGAGTCTCCAAGCCTTTACAATTCTTTCTAAAGATTAAATTCAAAGACCCACTTTCAAATCCTCAAAATTTTACAATTTGAACTCAAAAACTGAGAGAAAACTCTAAGTCTAGAATGAGAACTGTAATATTTGGGAGAGAATTCTAATATCTGGGGGAGAACTTCTCAAAATTCCATTTAAAATCCAATTTATAGTTTCCCAAAATTTAGACTGAAAGTCCACTCGGCGGATTAAGTCGCGCCTCGCCGAGTGGATCGGCGATTGATATACTGTGAATTTATGGTATTTTTGATACGTTTCACTTAGAGTTTGTGTGTGTCTTGGTCTATTTTGTGTTAGAATTAATGTTTTGTGTCTAATGTTTTGCAGGAAATAGGCTTTGATGCGGTTGATGATGATGCAACAATGAAAATTGCTGAATTAGCCACAAACGGTGCCATCCATGGACCGTATGTCCATCGACAGACCGTGGATGGACAGTCATAGGTCTTGGCCTGGGATATGAGTTCCAGTAACTCAAACCATGGAGTGCCAGAACGGACCGTAGCCCAGTCCACGGACCGTAGGTGGTGTGTCGTAGGTGGAACATCAGGGAAGTCTGACAAGTGTGGAACCACAGAGCAAGACGAAGGACCGTAGGTCGACCCACGGTCCGTCCTGCACGTCCATCATTGATGATCTGGGAGTTGAAGGTTCCAGTACCTGATGAAGGTTTCTATGTATTGAGCCACGGAAGGGACCTACGGACAGTAGGTCGAAGCGTCGTTTGAAACCGCATCCCAGCCTGTTATTTCCTATTTTGTTTCCTTTTTATTTAGGACTTGTTTTCTATAAATAGGAGATATAAACCTCATTTTTAGGGGTTAGACATTATTGTATACTTCTAAGTTTGTGTTTTGAGAATTAATTGAAAAACTCTTAGCAATTAACTTTACGGATTTCGTTTTATAAGATTTTATCTTTGAAATTCAATTGAAGATTTTGGATTTCATCAATTCTTCTTGTAAGTTCATGAATTCTTTTAACCCAATTATGAATTGTGTTCTTTCAAGCATGAGTAGCTAAATCCACAACTAGAGTTGTGGGAATCATGAGCAATTTACAATGTATGAATAATATTTAAGTAATTCTTGAATCGTGTTTATGCATGTATTGTTAATTATTTCGCTTAGAAGTCTTTTTAACGGTGGCCAATGTTAGAACTCGCCTCGTTTCTACTTGCCGGACCAAGGAGGTAGTTAATCAGAAAATAATTAACAACAAAGATTTAGTGGATGCTATATAATAGTCTAATGTAAATTGGTGCGAGGGTGAAAACTAAGCCATACATTGATGTGATGTCTAATCTGAGGTAAAGGTAAGGGTTAGTAAAGTACACACTCGTAGCCGGACCAAGGTGCATAGTGAAATTCCTTATTTGGAGGACCAACCACTTAGGGATACCTAACTTATCAACTTTGCATGTAAATCACTAGGAAAAGATTACTATTTTTAGGATTACTACGTTAAGAGCTTGTGGGGAACACGTACACCCTAGTTTCTCTCTCATATTGATAACTCAAAGTTTGAAGCTTGCGTACTTGTTACTTAATTAACAATCTGTTACTTGCTTACAAAATCCCCCCTTTATTTACTTGTCTCAGAAATAATTTTACTAAACGGATATAATAGTGAGTTAAGTTTAAGTCTAAACCATTTTCCTCGTGGGATCGACCCCAACCTACAAGTTGGGTTCTTTACTTGATAATGATCGCTTATACTTCTTTAGGGAGGTGTAATTTGAGCGTATCAAATTTTTGCGCCGCTACCGGGGAATTTGGCTTTTAGATTAAGTTTAACTACATTATTGAACTTTAGTCAAGTATTTCCTAATTTTACGTTTTGTTTTTATTTTTGTCCTCTACAGGTTTCTACTCTAGTGTATGCCAAGTACACGAAGTTAAAACGAACCATTGACCCCCTACGATTCAAAGCTGAATAAAACTTTGAGAAAGATGAATAATCAAGGGGTACACAATAATCCTGAGGGAGAGGGTCAAGGAGAAGGAGCTGGGGTGCAACCACCTCCGGTTCATGGTGGTAATCTACTTGGTAATGCGGAGAGGGTTCAGAATCCACCAGTACCGAGGTTTTGTAAGCATTACAGGGCTGATTATGATGCGACCACCTCAATTGGTCCTATTGTTCTTCCACCTCTACCTCCAGGTCACACATTCGTGGTCACTAGTAGTTTGATACAAATTCTTACAGCGACAGGGTTGTTTGTTGGGTTGGCTTCGGAGGATCCCTATGCTCATATGGCTAAACTTTCCAGTATGTGTAAAAGTTGTGTTGGGTTACCAGAGTTAGATATGGATGTTATAGGTCTGAGGGTCTTCCCACTGTCATTAACCAGTGATGCTGCGGTATGGTTTTCTGAGTTACCATATAATTCGATCTACACATGGGATCAGTTGCATAAGGTATTCACAGCGAGGTACTTTCCGGTGTCCAAAAAGCTCAATCATAAGGATAAATTGAACAACTTCGCAGCACTACTAGGAGAGTCAATCAGTAGTTCTTGGGATATGTTCATTGGGTTTATCAGAAATGTTCCAAATCACCGCATTGATGATGAGTCATTGAAAGAGTATTTCTATAGAGGGCAGGATGACAATGGAAGGGCTTTGCTTGATACTATTGCTGGAGGATCGTATTGTGAGTGCACCTTCGAGGAAATAACTGAGAAGCTTGAGCGGATTTCCCAAAACAACAAAGCCTGGAGCACTAGAAAGGCAAACACTAATAGGACCACGTTGGCTGTTCAAGCCGCACCCAACCAAGCCAATGATGACATTCGGGAAGAGATGGCACATATGAGAACTGAATTGGGTTTGGTACTAAAGCATGTGAGTGGGAGTGCGGAAAAGGTAAATGCGGTGAATTATCTGACTATGTCTCCACCACCACCAGTTGAGGAGTACTACTATGAGGAGGATGCGTACTTAGTAAATGATCAGACGGGGGGTTTCCGAACCAACGCCCAAGGTTCCACTCGAATAATTGTCGCCAAGATCAAGGAAACCGAGGTCGGAACTATTGAAGCTACAATCGTGAGGGTAACTATGTCCGGGATGGGAATTACAATCGCGACACCAACTACAACCGAAATAACTATGGCAACATGAATGATAAGGCTGGGCCCTATGTTCCTCCTGGTAATAGAGAGGGTGGTAGTAGTATGACAAGAATTGAGGATATGATGCAGAAGATGATGAAGAGGTTTGATGCAACTGTTGAGAATGTGAAAGAGATGCGAAACAACTTGTCTGGAATAGGTTAAAAAGTTGATGCCCATGCAGTGTCTATCAAGCAACTTGAGCAGCAATTTAGTTAGTTGTCCACCAATGCAAATCCACGTCATCCTGGCACACTTCCTAGTAACACCATCCAGAATCCGAAAAATGATGGGCATTGTATGGCAGTCACTACTCACGGAGGAAAGCAGACCATTGATCCACCCATGCCATCTGAGGTCGAAAAAGTGGTAGAGAATGATGATGATGAGATTGAGGTCACTGAAGCCCCAAAATATAGTGCTGAAAAGGAAGCTGAGGTGACTCAAAAGGTTATTCCTATGCCTCGACCGCCGCCTGCGTTCCCGCAGAGATTGGTGAAAAAGACCGAAGAGGGTAAATACCGCAGGTTCAAAACTATGTTGAAGCAGCTTTCCATCAATGTTCTATTGATAGAAGCCTTGGAGCAAATACCTGGGTATGCAAAATTTATGAAAGATTTGGTGACCAAAAAGAGGGTTGTGAGTTTTGAGAATGATGAAAGAATGCAACATTGCAGTGCCATTGCTACTAGGTCACTTGTGCAAAAAGAAGGAGGATCCTGGAGCTTTCACTATCCCTTGCACCATTGGGCTTATGCACTTTGTGAAAGCTTTGTGTGATTTAGGTGCCAGCATTAACTTGATGCCGTTGTCCATTTATAAGAATTTGGGTTTAGGGGCTCCAAAACCGACTACGATGCGTTTACTTATGGCTGACCAAACTATGAAGAGACCTATTGGAGTGCTCCAAGATGTTCTTGTGAAAGTGGAGTCATTCATCTTTCCAGCAGACTTTGTGATACTTGATTGTGGGGTTGATTTTGAGGTCCCCATCATCTTAGGGAGACCATTCCTTGCTACTGGGCGTGCCTTAGTCGATATGGAGAGAGAGTTGATGAAGTTCCGATTGAAAAATGAGGAGGTTACGTTCAACATTTGTAGGTCTATGAAGCAGGAAAGTAATCTGAAAGCGGTTTCTATGGTAAATCAAATTGTGGAACAGGATTCTGAAGTGTCTATTGAAGAGAGGTTGGGTGTTACTGCACTAGCAGTGGTAATAATGAACTTTGACAGTGATGGGATTGATGACTATGATGAGTTAGTTGCCGCACTTGATAGGTTCGAATTCCATTCCAAGCCAAAAAAATTGGAGTTAGATATGAAGAATCTTGATTCACCGCCTGCAAAACCGTCTGTAAATGAGCCTCCAAAACTGGAACTCAAGGCTCTACCACCCCACTTGAGGTATGTTTTCTTGAGAAAGGATAGCACTTTACCGGTAATCATTGATGCGGATTTGAGTGTGGAGCAAGTTGAGGCCTTGGTTTCTGTATTAAAGAGGTTCAAAGGGCTATTGGGTGGACTATGGCGAACATTATTGGGATCCCTCCGGGTATTTGTTGTCATAAAAACCAACTCACGTCAAATAGTAAGCCTAGTATTGAGAACCAAAGAAGATTAAATCCCCCTATGAAAGAGGTTATGAAAAAGGAGATCATTAAATGGTTGGATGTTGGAGTTATTTATCCCATTGCTGATAGTAGTTAGGTGTGTCATGTTCAATGTGTGCCCAAGAAAGGGGGAATCACCATTGTTCCAAACACTAAGAATGAGCTTATTCCGGTGACTGGTTGAAGAGTGTGCATGGACTACCGCAAACTAAACGCATGGATAGAAAAAGATCACTTTCCAATGCCGTTCATGGATCAGATGTTGGATCGTCTCGCTAGTAAGGGTTGGTATTGTTTTCTAGATGGGTACTCGGGCTACAATCAAATCTCCATAGCTCTGGAAGACCAAGAGAAGAACACCTTCACTTGTCCTTATGGAATTTTCGCCTTCAAAAGAATGCCATTCGGGTTGTGTAATGCTCTAGCAACTTTCCAGCGGCGTATGATGTTGATCTTTTATGATATGGTGGAGGACACTATTGAGGTATTTATGGATGATTTTTCTGTGGTAGTTCACTTGTTTGATGATTTTTTGATGCATCTGGCCGAGGTACTGAAACGTTGTGTAGAGTGCAATCTTTTGCTCAATTGGGAAAAGTGTCACTTCATGGTGAAAGAGGGGATAGTTCTGGGTCATCGTATTTCTGAGAAAGGTATTGAGGTTGATAGAGCCAAAGTTGAGGTAATAGAAAAGCTTCCACCACCTATCTCTGTAAAGGGTGTTAGAAGTTTTCTTGGGCATGGAGGTTTCTACCGGAGGTTCATAAAATATTTCTCAAAAATTGCACACCCATTGTGTAAATTGCTCGAAAAGGAGTCTATGTTTTATTTTGATGATGCTTGTCTGAGAGCATTTGGAGAGTTGAAGGCCAAGTTAACTTCCGCACCTATCATTATTTCACCGGATTCGGGACAACCATTTGAAGTTATGTGTGATGCTAGTGGGGTGGAGCTTGGAGTAGTATTGGGCCAGAGGTGAGAAAAGATTCTTCATCCAATTTACTATGCTAGCAAAGCACTGAATGTGGCTCAAAAGAACTATACTGTGACTGAACAAGAACTTCTTGCTGTGGTTTTCGCATTTGAAAAATTTAGGTCCTACTTGCTTGGTTCTAAGGTCATAGTGCATACTGACCATTCTGCATTGAGGTACCTTATGGCTAAAAAGGATGCAAAACCGAGGTTGATTAGATGGGTGCTGTTGTTACAAGAGTTTGAGTTTAAGGTGAAAGATAGAAAAGGGACCGAAAATCAAGTTGCCGTCATTTGTCCAGATTAGTGGAGGAAGCTATGGTCAAGTTTGAGGATGGTGTTGAGATTAATGATGCATTCCATGATGAACAGGTATTGGCTGCTTCTTATGATCTTGTTCCTTGGTTTGCAGATTTTGCTAATTACTTGGCAAGCGATTTGGTTCCTTCAGATTTATCATTTCACCAAAGAAAAAAAGTTTATGCATGATGTGAAGAAGTTCTTTTGGGATGAGCCTTACTTGTTTCGTACTTGTGCTGATGGGATTATTCGTCATTGTGTGCCCGAGGTTGAGATGATGAGTATACTAGAGGCGTGTCATTCATCGCCTGTTGGTGGGCATCATAGTGGTATTCGGACTGCTCATTAAATCTTGCAGTGTGGGTATTACTGGCCTACCATCCACCAAGATGCTCATGATTTCGCCAAGTCTTGTGACCGTTGCAAAAGAGAAGGAGGAATTTCAAAGAAGAAAGAGCTACTTATGAATCCAATATTGGTGATTGAGCTATTTGATGTCTGGGGCCTTCACTTCATGGGTCCATTTGTAAATTCACATGGGATGAAGTATATTCTTGTTGCGGTTGACTATGTATCGAAATGGGTGGAAGCAATTGCTCTTTCAAACTATGAGGGTAAGTGTGTCACCGCATTCCTGAAAAAGAGTATCTTCTCCAGATTTGGTACACCTAGGGCGATTATCAGCGATAGAGGTTCTCATTTTTGTAATAAATTTTTCAAGGCGTTGCTAGAGAAATATGGAGTTCGTCACAATGTAGCTACTCCTTACCATCCGCAGTCTAGTGGGCAAGTTGTAGTGTCAAACAGAGAGATAAAACAAATCCTTGCAAAGACTGTGAATGCCAACCGAACTGATTGGTCAAGAAGGCTTGATGATGCTCTTTGGGCCTATCGCACCACATTCAAGACTCCTATGGGTATGTCCCCCTGGCAACTTGTATATGGAAAGTCATGCCATTTGCCCGTAGAGCTAGAGCATAAAGCAATGTGGGCATTGAAGAAGTTAAATTTGGATTGGGGCGCCGCATCGAGTCAAAGACTGAATGACATGAATGAGCTTGATGAGTTTTGCCTAAAAGCATATGAAAGTTCAGCCTTGCACAAAGAAAAGATGAAGAAGTATCATGATCGAAAGATTGAAAAGCGTGAATTTGTTGCGGGTGATCTGGTGCTTTTATTCAACTCAAGGTTGCACTTTTTTCCTGGCAAGCTCAATTCCTAGTGGACCGGGCCATTCAACGTCACACAAGTATTTCCACATGGAGCGGTCGAGCTCGAGAACAAGGAGGAAACAAGGTTCAAAGTGAATGGGTAGAGGATCAAGGTCTACAAGGGTAAATCGGAGAGTGTGCAAGAAGTGATTGAAGCCTACTATCTTGATGAAGTCTGAGTAATCAAGGTGTCTGCGTCATGCCACGACGTTAAATCAAGCGCTGCTTGGGAGGCGACCCAAGATGTACAATCTAGCCAACTATAGGTTTTTCTTTTCGATATAGGAGTTTTCTTCTTTTATTTTGATTTTTGTAGCTCTTTGGATAGGTGTTTTATTTTTTTATTAGTGTTGGCTAGATATAAAATAGGGTCCATATCTAAAAAGTGTCCAGAAAATGTAAAAAGAAAGTCCTAATGGTTACTACGTGTGCAGGGACGAAAGGTAATAATCTGCAGAAAATAGCTGTGCAGTGGTCTACGGACCCCATCGACGGTCCGTTGGTCCATTCACGGACCGTGGATGGCATCCGTAGATCCCAGGTAAGTTTTCTAAATTTTATAAGGGTCAGAGTGACCTACGGTCCGTAGGTCGACCCATGGACCGTCGACGGGGTTTCATGGGTCCGACCTAGGGCTTCTCCCTAACCCGACCCAGATCCCTTATAAATAAAAAACTTTCATTTTAAACTTCCCCCACTTTCAATATTCCCTCCCAACCATTTCTAACCTTCCATATACCCACTATATTCCTTTCATATCCCCCATATCACTCCCCAAATCAACCCACAGACCCCATAACTCCCCTTTTCTCTCTCAAATCAAAATCCATCAATCCTTTTCTCCACTTTCTTCCCCAAATTTGATTTCATAGTCTGGGCTCGGTGTCGAAAGGCTAGCAGAGGATCACAGATTTCATTGCATCACACACTCACCATTGTTGAATTACTTGTAAGGTATCATGGCCCCCAAGCAAGCTCCAACCTATGCCGCTAAGGGAGAGTCTAAATACGTTGCTCCTTCGCGACGTTTGATCATTGAGATGGACACTGAGGACACCGAGTACATTCCTCCCACCACCAGGACCTCCCCCACTGCCCCTCGCACTACCACGAACCGAGCTAAGCAGGTTCGCTCCGACGTGGTCACTACCCACCAGTCTGAGGAGGGGGACATACAGATCGGAGCACCGGCTGGCTTAGAGTCACAGTCTGGCTCTAGTTCTAGCGGCAGTACTGCCTCTTTAGAAGACTCAGATAGCTCTAGCGACAGCCCGGTACCTACTAGCGTTGAGCCTGCTCCCAAGGCTGATAAACCTAATAGATGATGTGTCCCGGGCCAGTACCAGCTTTACATCAATGGAAAAATGTTGAATGAGCACGAGAGGCCGACCAGGACTGTGACTGAGTAGCGTCGGGTCCTTACAGGAAACCTCCACACTACACAAGCTTTTGAGGAGCTCTTCTGGTGACACCGATGCGAGTGGATGGCATAGAACCTTGGGAAGTACAGTGAGGAGATTACTAGGGAGTTCTATGCTTCGTATACTGCTACCATCAGAAACTCCATCTCTAAACGGGCCAAGCCCATCGCTCAGCCTCCACTTAAGTCTCTATTAGTGCGGGGTCACACAGTCGACATATCAGAGGTCACGATTCATAGGTTTCTATATGGCCCGACCAATACTCTACCCATTAATATGAAAAAATATGACTACCAGATGAGCACTATCCAGAGCGGGTCCTTCAGGAGAAATGCTAAGCAAAAGGAGGCTCTTCTGAGGTGGCTGGCATGACATATTGCTGTGGATAGGGAGCATGCTGAATGGATTCATACTCATAGCCTGGGCATCAAGAAGGCTACACTGAGCTTCGCTGCAAAGTTCTTCCGGTTGCTGGTCCAAAATAGACTGTCCCCAACTCAGGCGGACAATGTGATTACATGTGACCTGGCAGTGATACTGGAAGCCATTATGGAGGGGTTGGAGATTGATGTCACCCACATCCTTATTTCGGAGATCCATGAGAGGGCCTTCAAGGCCACCACCACCTTACCCTTTCCGTGCCTTAGTTTCCAGCTCTGCAAGGAGGCTTCTATTCCAGTATGACATTGTGACCGGTTGCTTGATGCAACCAAGACTCTAGACATTGGCCTCATTTGGGATGATGCCAACCTCGCTGCACCATAGAGAGAGCCACAGGTTGAGGTGCCACCTTTGGGTGATGATCTTGCTGCCGATGTTGAGCAGATGCAGGTCGATGACTCCACCATTCCGGCCACTACAGCAGACACTCAGGCTCCACCATCTCCGACCACCAGTCAGGCCCTTAGCTCATCCCGAGCCACTCCCTCTTCAGGGTCCACCACCATCCCTCTAGCCCGAGTCTATAAGCTGGAGGTAAAGATAGCCACTCTACTTCAGCATGTGAAGCCATGGATACAGTGCTCTATTGCGGAGTCCGAGGCCAGGATGAAGCACATGACGGATCAGAAGGTTTAGGCCGTTCATAAGTGCCTGGATGCTTTTGAGGAGCGAGTATTGGAGAGGTCGACCCCGGCCATTGATGTGACCACCTTCCAGCAGGAGTTAGCTAGCCTCCGTGCTGATGTTGCTGCACTTCTAGCCCCCCCAGCGACTGAGCCAAAGTCTGCCCCTGTGGAACCGGATGATGAGATGGTGATGACTTCCTTATTCAACGATATTATGCCGCCACCGGACTCTTCCCATGCTATTGGGAAGCGTCACCCCTCTGACTGAACTTCTGATGCTGATGAAGAGCGCATATTGAAAAAGAAGGAGGCCAGCAGACTGAGGAGGTTCGGAGGGCTTCCCTACTTGATGAGGAGTTGAGACAATAGAGGGTTTGTAAGGTGGGTCTAGGACCATATGGCAATGTGAGCACTACTAAGGGTGTTGGTAGTGTTGATGCAGGCACTACTGATGGCGTCCTGAGTATTGATCCAGAATCTACATCCCTCACCCTAACCAGATTGTAAAAGCAACCTTTAGAAATTATCTTTCTCACTTTTAGACAAGAAATAAACTGACCCTTAGGCATATAATTTCCCCCCTTCCACTCTAGGATAGGCTCATTTGGAAACTGAAATTTGACTACCCGATTTCTACAATCAATAGAAGCATAACATGAATGCAACCAATCCATACCAAGGATAATATCAAAGTCTAACATATCAAGCTCTAGCAAGTCAACAAGAGTAAGTCTATGGGATAAGGAAACGGGACATTTTCTATAGACCCTTTTAGCCACAACAAAATCACCAATCGGGATGGAGATAGAAAAAGGTTCTATCAACACATCGGGGAGCATATCAAACCTCATGACCACATATGGAGTCACAAAGGACAAAGTAGCACCGGGATCAAGAAAAGCATATACATCTATTTGGAAAACTTTTAACATACCGGTCACCACATCCGGGGAACTCTCATGATCGCCTCTAGTCTGGGGAGCATAAAATCAGTTACGCTTAGGAGCACTTGCACCCGAACCACTTGGAACGGATGAAGGGTAGGGTTGAGCCCTACGACAAGTATCTGCCTCATTCTTCACGACTGAAGGACAATTCCTTATCTTGTGATTCGTCTTACCACACCCAAAGCAAGCATTGGAACCCGCTAGACACTTACCCTCATGATTTCTTCCACATTTAGCACAAGTAGGCATCGAGGATCTACTACCATCTACTTGAGGTTTAGGGTTAGAGACCATTTTATTGTTAGACCTTGGAGGAGCATTAGAATAACCTTGCCCGAAGAACTTTTGCCGAAACCTTGAACGACCCCGTCCACCGGACCTAGAATGTGAAAAGTTACCATTATCCGTCCTTTCCCTCTTTGCCTCTCTAGATCTTTCCTTAAGCTTTTCCTCTTCAATCTGTTGGGCATGCACCATAAGATGAGAAATGTCCATGTCATAGACAAGCATAGCGGTGCGACATTCTTTGACTACAATGTCGGACACACCCAACACAAACTTACTCATCTTAGCCCTACGATCCGCCATAATAGAAGGAGCGTACTTAGAAAGTTGAGTGAACCTCAAAGCATATTCCCTCACACTCGAATTTCCTTGCCGAAGGTTAATGAACTCAAGAACCTTGGCCTCTCTCATCTCAAGAGGGAAAAATCTATCAAGAAAATCACTTTTGAACCTTTCCCACTCTATGGGACCCATTTCTTCCGACCTTGCCTCCTTCGATTAATTGAACTAAATCTGAGTAATCCTCTGATTTGATAAGCGGCCAATTACGCCTTCTGTACCAGAGTCACTCCCATAATAGCAAGTATCTTATAGACCTCATTGATAAACTCTTGAGGATCTTCCTCGACTTTAGAGCCATAAAATTCCAAAGGGTTCATCCTTGTAAATTCCCTCACTCTTGCCACCGCCGTACCCACATTTGGGTTCACGGGCTACCACCTCTCCATGGCTTGGGCCGTCACGGCTTGAGCCAACACTTGGAAAGCCAACCTAAACTTTGCATTTGTTACATTGTCAGCCAAAGGATCAATCAGAGCTTGAGGAGGAACTTCTTGCCCCACATTGTCTCCCTCATTCCTTCTAGCATTAGCCCTTCTAGTAGTCATATCCTGAAAACCATTGGGTACGGATTAGGAGAAATACTTTATATAGTTAAACTCCATGACACGACTTAGAGAAATGAAGAAGTGAAGTTTCCTAAACATCTAGTAGCCTCTCATTCATAAATGTGGCGTGCTTCACACTTATGAACAAGACTCTACTTGACGTGGTTTGAGACATCCTAGAACCATTCTAAACCTTATGCTCTAATTACCAAGTTTGTCACGACCCAGGGGTACCCCCTAGATGTAACAAGGCGTACAAGATCCCGAGAGGCCTCATACAAGCCACTTAGCATATCATAACAAAAAGTAATAGAAATGATGCGGAAATTTAAAACATTTCAAAACAATCAAAGTCTTTATAAAATGAGCGGAAGTCTAATACAATTGTCTCAAACCATCTAACCAACATGAATAAATCATGGGACACAACCCATACAATAGTCCAAACATAAAATAAAGGCATCATGGAAAAAGGGTGGTCAAATCCTCGAATGATATGAGGACTCACCAAATCTTCACTCCTTGATCAACTATGGACCTAGCCACGAGTGTAAGAATCAATGTCGCCGGACCCTACATTTTGATAAGAAATGTAGGCAAGAGTATGCGTTAGTACAAACATGTACTAAATATGATAGCTAGCATAAACAACATAAACATAATGGTTAGTCAATACAAACCATAAGCATAATCAATGCACATAAATCATCATCATAATAAGAAAGGAAAACTTCTCAAGCAACCTTACTTATCCTTAGTCAAGACTTTGGTAATTCGCCTCTAGTCAAGCTTACCTCATGGAAGGCATCTCAAGCAAAAATCTAAGCTATTCATTTATCATAAAATAATTTTCATCATTCATGCTTACTTTTAAAAACATGGGGATTCACCTCTTTGCCTAGATTACAAAGGCTAATGGGTATTCGCCTCTTGCCTTACTTACTTTAAGATCATGGGTACTCACCTCCACAATCACATCATATGACACGGGTACTCGCCTCCACATCATTCATCATAATAGGAACGTGGGGAATCACCTCTTGTTCAATTCTAAGGAGTATGGGAAATCACCTCATATCCTTCTCATATGGAGGTCAAGGGTAGTCGCCTCTAGCCTCATCAATTACATAGTCGTTTAGTCTAGATTCATTTTAGGTGAGCAATCCTTTCAACCTAGAATCATTCATGTGGTAAACCTTTCACATTCATACATTCATAATTAAGCAATTTATGTGGGAAGTATCCCTTCCACAAAATCAACATCAATTACCAACAATTCATATCATAAGATTTACTCTCAAAGAACTACATCTCAAGATCATCATCTATGCTTTATTCTCAAGAAATTCTAATCATAATTCATCAATCCTATAAGGTTATATCTAAACCCATAAAGTTTCCCTTAAAGGCATCAACCCAAATTTATCAATTCTAGGTTAGAGTCATGGAATAGGCATGGGTACATGTAATTTCATCCTAAAAACTTACAATTTTATAAATTCAATCATAAACAATCATAATCCACTAATTGGATCAACATTCATCATAACCCACAATATTGGAAGAAATCCTAACTAGAATTGGGGGATTCTTCTTCAAATTGGGTAATTCTAAGGGACTCCATGGGAGGAAGTCTCCCATTGATGAAAAGCCATCATACCTTAGTCACAAAGCCCACAAAATCTTGAATATTGGAGACTTGACTTGACCCTAGCTTTAATTTCTTCCTTCTTCTTCCAACTTCTAGAGAGAGAATATTTGAGAGGAGTTTGGGGTTTTCTTTTTGGTATTTGAGAGAATGACTTGAATGGGGGATTTTGGGGGTTAAATATACTTATATAGGTGTTCTAGACATAGGAAAAATGATACCACTTTGATTTAATTAAAACCGGAAAAGACCCTTAATTAAAATAGGAAAGGACCCCCGACCGATGGACTGTGGTTAGGACGATGGACTATCTTGCACGGCCGTCGTTTGTGGTCAGAGACTAGTTTTTGACCTTTGGACCTACGAACCTTGGACCACGGTCCGTGGTCTGACCGACGGACCGTTGGTCAGGCCGTGTTCCTGAGGTCTGAGTCCAGGCTAGAGGTGACCAACCACGGACCCTCCATACGGTCTGTGGCTCAGTCCACGGGCCATGGGTGGCTGGTCGTGGATCGCACCTGTAATTTTTCTGAAATTGCTATTTAGCCTCTTTTCAAATCCAGGATGTTACATTTATGATCTTTAAAGATATCAACACGTACTCCATACAAATATTGGCGCCATATTTTAAGCACAAGTACCATAGCTAAAAGTTCTAAATCCTGAGTGGGATAATTTTGTTTGTGTTTCTTCAATTGCCGAGAGGCATATGATATAAATTTCCCATGATGCATTAGGACACAACCTAAGCCAACACCTGAAGCATCACGATATACAAGATATCCTTTTGTGCCTTCTGGTAATGCTAGTACCGGTGGTGTAGTCAATCTATCTTTCAGCTCCTGGAAGCTTATTTCACAAGCATCTTGCCACTAGAACCTAGCCGTTTTTTGCGTCAGTTTAGTCAATGGAGCAGAAATAGAAAAAAACCCTCCACAAATCTCCTATAGTAGCCAACTAGCCCCAAGAAACTACGTACCTCTTTAGGAGTGGTAGGTAGGGGCGAATTTTTCACGGCTTCTATCTTTTGAAATTCCTCCCTGATGCATTCTCTAGACACCACATGGCCAAGAAAGGCTACTGAGTTCATCCAAAATTCACACTTAGAAAACTTAGCATATAATTGGTATTCTCTAAGTGTCTGAAGCACTAACCTGAAATGATTTGCATGCTCCTCTTTATCATGAAAATACACCGAGATGTCATCTATAAATACAATCACATTCATATCAAGGAAGGGCTTGAAAAATTCTGTTCATCATATCCATGAAGGCTGCTGGGCATTTGTTAGCCCAAAAAACCTAACAAGGAATTCGAAGTGTCCATATCATGTTTGAAAAGCTGTCTTGGGAACGTCTACTACACAAATCCTTAGCTGGTGATAACCGCACCTTAAGTGAATATTTGAAAAACATCTAGCTCCCTGTAACTGATTAAATAAATCATCTATTCGAGGAAGAGGATACTTGTTCTTTATTGTCGCTTTATTCAGCTGTCTGTAATCTATACACATTTGCAATGTACCATCTTTATTACACAAAAACAACATTGGTTCACCCAACGAGATATACTGGGTCAAATAAAGCCTTTAACAAGCAAGTCAACTACTCTTTCATCTCCTTCAACTCACCAGGTGCCATTCTATAAGGTGAATTGATATTGACTATGTACTGGGATCCAGATCAATACCAAAGTCAATCTCTCTAACGGGAGGTAATACTGGAAGATCCTCAGGAAAGACATCATGATATTCATTCACCGCCGGTACAGACTGAAGATTCAACACATGCTTCTCAGCTTCAAGGTTTCTTACTTGAATAAGGTGATATAAATACCCCTCTACAATAACCTTCTGTGCCTTAAGATAAAAAATAAACTTTACTTTAGGCATCATAGCATTACCCTTCCACTCTAGGACAGGCTCTCCTGGAAAATGAAATCGGGAAATCTTGGCCGGGCAATCAACAATAGCATAACAAGAGGACAAACAATCCATGCCCATGATAACATCAAAGTCAACCATTTCGAGTTCAAGAAAGTTAGATAATGTATGTCGACCACATATTGTCACTACACAATCATAATAGACCCTTCTAGCTATTATAGACTCTCCTACCAGAGTCGATACCGTGAACGGTTCACATAACAACTCTGGCTCTATTTTGAACTTTCTAGCCACAAATGGAGTAATATATGATAGAGTAGCTCCTGGGTCAATCAAATCATATACATCACATGAGAAAATACATAAGGTACCCGTGACCACGTTCGGGGATGCCTCTAAATCTTACCGACAGGCTAGTCCATACATACGGTTCAGTTTGGCACTCGAACCAGTTACTCTACCTCTACCAGATCCTTTTTTTGGTGGTGCGTAAGGACTGCGAGAAGAGGAAGGT
This sequence comes from Solanum etuberosum, assembly GCA_029582245.1. Lineage (NCBI taxonomy): Eukaryota > Viridiplantae > Streptophyta > Magnoliopsida > Solanales > Solanaceae > Solanum > Solanum etuberosum. The sequence goes on along the minus strand of JAJONR010001511.1, from coordinate 51,165 downwards.
GCTGATGATGAAGTAATTTTTGCATACCCTACAGGCTGTGCTCTATCACCCTTATTTATATCTCTGAGTTGCGAGTAATCTCGCACCATATGACCCTCTACTCCACACCAATAACATGCATTTGAACCACATCTACATTCCCCTCCATGTGCTCGGCCATACTGTTCGCATGTAGGTCGGGGTGGTAATCCCCAATTAGTACCCCTCTGAGGTCGAAGGTTTGGTGCCTTCAAAGTCTGGACCTGCTTACATCTATGTCTCAAAAATCAAGTTGGAGCACTAAATGCAGAGCATGTTATTGATTGAGTCTGCCTAGATGGTATTCTGCTCGTGGAATTTCTATCGCCTCCTTGGGACTAGCCAGCCATCCTAGCCCTCTTACTTTGGTCTCTCTCGCTCTCTACTTCATGATTATGTTGATCCTCCTCTAACTGCTGAGCATACGCCATAATCCTTGCTATATCCATATCCCTATTAAGGGCAGGAACTGAGAGAATGTCTTTCAAGCGATCTGCGAGGCCACTTACGAAGCGATGAATCCTTGATGTCGGAGTACTAACAAATTCTGGAGAAAATCTAGATAGTTGCATAAACCACAGGCTGTACTCTCAGACACTAAGATCACACTGTATTAAATTTAGAAATTCATCTACCCTCGCCTCTCTAAGATCTAGTGGAAAAAAATGATCCATGAAGGTTTTTGAAAAGTCTTTCTAGACCTCTAGGGAAGCATTCTGCCCCTCAAAGCCTCCTACATATCGTACCAAGCAATAGCAACATCTTTCAATTGATAAGAGGCCAGTTCCACCCCATCTATCTCCGATACCCACATCTCCTTGCAGATTCTATAAGTCTCGTCAATGAAATTTTGAGGGTCCTCTGCTAGGCTAGAGCATGTAAAGACCGGAGGATTCATACGAAAGAAGTCTCAAATCCTAGATCCGGCTACCTCTCTCCGAGCAACATCAGGTACCTCTACACATTGTTTTTGAGTTTGAGAAGCTACCATCTTAGTGAGTAATTGTATTACTCCTCTCATATACTGCTCTGAAGCACATCGTGGTGATATAGAGAATACCGATGGCACGGGTGAAGGTGTAGAAACCTGTGCAGGTTCTCCTTTCCAGAGCACATGAGACCTTCAAATCTTCGGACTCGACAACCTTCTTGAGACCTAGTCTGATCAACTAATACTGGAGACTGCCCAATGGTGGCTACCTCCTAATGGGTGACAGTAGTGGCCACCAGGATTGCTTTATCCTTATCTATAACATACATGATTTGTATCATAAATAAGGAGAATATGAGTCAGAAGTAACATTCTATGATCAACTCTATTGCACGATCTAGATTAGAGAAAAAGATTAAATTTCCCAAAAACCCTTGTAGTCCCTTAATTATAAATGTGGCGTGCAACACATTAATAAGTAAGGTCCTACTAGACACAACTTCAGAGACTCTCTAGAACCACTGAACTTAGGCTCTGATACGAAGTTTGTCACGCCGTAACACTAAGGGTGGACAAGAACCATATAATTACCTTCTCTACCAAAAAGCTATGACATGTAATAAGTTATAAGAAAATAAGTCGGTGGAATGAAAAACACATGATACATATACAAGTTATAGAGCTATCTAGGGAAAACCATACAATAAGACACCTTACAACGTCTAGGAAGCGTCTAAAAGATTTACAACGTCATATTGCTAATAACTCATCGAGACATACCTCGACGTACGTGACTAGAAACCTGTACATATAATCAAAAATACTAGACATAAGCTGGCTCCAGATAGAGATGGAGCTCACCAAGGTATCAACTAAAGTTGCCAAGAGAACTTAATGTGGATGTCTGCTCCCTTGTGAACCTGATCCTGCATTTACAACGAAATGCACCGCCCAATATACAGGGACGTCAGTACATATAAAACATGTACTGGTATGTAAAGTAGACAGAATAAAAGATAAAAAGGTGTGAAATCTCATGTGGATGTGGATGTCTGCTCCCCTGTGAACCTGATCCTGCATTTACAACGAAATGCACCGCCCAATATACAGGGACATCAGTACATATAAAACATGTACTGGTATGTAAAGCAGACAGAATAAAAGATAAACAGGTGTGAAAAATCATGTGAAACAAATGTTAAACCGAAAAAAGTATATGCATACAAGAAGTAAATATATGATATACAATGGTAACCTGTGCACCAACTTAATTAGTTCATCATACAATATCCCAAGTAGAATTCAATGTATTATGATACCTATAGTTGCATAGTGAAGTACTTAATCTATTTCTAATACAAATGATCACGTGACAACCTATCACAACCAATCCAAGTCAATTGTAAGACATAATTTTCTAAAAGCTCATCTTTATTCCTCTATGAATGTGTTGTAATCATTGTATTGTATGAGGTACGCCCCCGTGGGCTCACTATGAGGGTCTTCCCACAGGAAAGACATGCCATGTACCGGCTGGAGGTAGAGGAAACTAGTGTATAATATCTCAGCTGACTTCAAATTCAATTGATGCAATCGGAGCGGGTATGCCACAACATTCGGGCTTATTATAATGGTTTGGTCTCAATTCTGTTCACAAAATCATGTTACCCGAGTGTGTCAAATAGAACCTAAGTGTAAAACCCCATATCTGAAAAAGGGAAATGAAACAAATTTTGGGAAGCTGCAGGTGCCAGCGACGGAGGCCAACCACGGCCCGTGGGTAGGACCACAAATCGTAATGTTGTCCGTGGACTGGCCACCTTTCCAAGACTGCAAAGGCTCATGACCACAGCCTGACTGATGGACCGTAGGTCAGACCACAGTCTGTGGTTGGGGCTCATGGTTCACTGGCCCAAAAATCAAGGTCCTGACCACTAACGATGGCCGAGCAGGATGGTCCGTCGTCCTGACCACGGTCCGTCAGTGGTGTATCGTGGGTCGCAGCTGGTAGTTAAGTTCAGGGGTAGTTGGGTCTTTTCCTAATTAATTAACTTCTATACTACGTCGTTTTACCCTTCAATAAGACCCCTATATAAGCATTTTAACCACTAAATTTAACCCATTCACTTCATTATTCCAAAATCACAAAAGAAGAAGTCTCCAAATATTTCTCTCTCTAGAAACTTGAAGAAGAAGGATTCAACCTAGGGTTTCAAGTCAAGTCTCAATTCCTCCAATGAAGGATAGCATTTGGATTCAAGGTATGATAGTTTTCATCCATGGAATTCTCAAATCTCTCTATTTCTTAAGGCGGAAATCCCCAATTGAGTTAGGGTTTTCTTCTATTACAATGGGTTCTTTTGATTATTGATTTATATGATTGAATTATGATCTCCTATGTATGAATTGATGAAATACTATGATTTTATGATGATTTCCCCCATGAACCTATGTAATCCTTAAGTTTTTAAGTTATGAATCATATGATGTGGGATTTTTATCTTAAAGGAAGAGTTTTATTAAATTAAGCATGTATTGCTAGCTTTACATGAATTTATGATGAAATCCATATCTAACCCATGTTTTCTAAGTGTCGATGATTGAATGTGGGTTTTGAACCACAAGAGGTAAATCATGGGCTTATGCATTTTCTTAGGAAATCTATGCAATTGTTTTAAGGATGCTTTGAGAGTAAAGTATCAATGATGATGTTGTTGTTGTGTTGTTGAAAGGACATTCTCATAAACAAATATAAGCATGATGTGAAAGGTTTTCTCACATAGAAAAGATTCTTAGGTTGAAAGGCTTTCTTACCTAATTGAATCAAAGAGTAAGTGCTATCCTAATGAAACTAGCTTAGATTGGTAATCCAAGACTTCCTTTCCATGGATAATAAGAACAAGTAAGAAATGACTATTCCGTGGGATTTATGCTTAGCACCGAGAGGATATTGAGATGGAAGTCTCCCGTTAGTAGAGGCTGAAGAATCTCCTTATCCCTTACCTATGTGCCCCCATAGGATGATTGTCTTAGATAGACATTAGCTAGTGGATCCACTTAATCTAGAAGTTTATGGTTCTACCTTGGCAAGTAGGACAACCCTTTCCGGTGTGGGAGACACCCGGGGATCATGTTATTGCTCACATGGTCTGTATGTCGGTTAAGGCTAATCCCCCACATTAATAATGAACTAACGTTACTTCAGGAAGTGTCGCACATTAGTTCAAAGGTTTTAAAGATGATGTTAGCTTGCATTGATCATGGTTTTATGACTTATGGTTTCTAACTCTCAAAATGTTTTAGCTTGATCATTGCATACTTATGAAAATGCCCCTTATTAGAATGTTTTAAATGTTTTATGTGTGGTTGTCATACATAATACATTTTTTTGTACTAACGTATACTCTTGCCTACATTTTCCCCAAATGTAGGGTCCAACAGTCAGGGTCATCAGTTTCGTGGCTAGTGGTTGAGTTCGAGATTTTTGAGCTTTGCTGAGTCCTCATGCTTCGAGGATGAAGTATATTGATTCACTTTCTTTCATGTATTTCTCTTTTGGACATGATGTACGGGCTAGGCTCAATTTCATTCTATTGTATTAGATGGCTATGATGAGACATGTGTTTTAGACTTACGCTTTTTATTTTATAAAAACTATTGGACTTGGACTATTATTTTACTCTTATTGTTCTATTTCTTATGTTATGAGAGCTAAGTGGCTTGTATGGAGTCCTTAGGGGTTATATACACCATGTTATATCTAGGGGGTACCCATGGGTCATGACAAACTTGGTAATCAGAGCACAAGGTTTAGAATGGTCCTAGGATGTCTCATAAGCCACGTCTAGTAGAGTCTTGTTCATAAGTGTGAAACGCGCCATATTTATGAATGAGAGGCTTCAGATGATTAGGAAACTCCACTTCTTTCATTTCTCTAAAGTCGTGTAATATAGTTTAATTCAATAAGGTCTCTCTCATAATACTTATTCGATGACCTACAAAATATGGCTACTCTAAGAGCTTATGCTAGAAGGAATGTGAGGGAGAATGAGGAACAAAAAGCTCCTCCCCAAGCTCCTCAAGTTCCGGTCGATCCTTTGGTCGAGCAAGTGTCTAATGCGGATTTTAGGGCTGCATTTCAAGTGTTGGCTCAAGTGGTGACGGCCCAAGCCAATAGGGAATTTGCGGTTCCCGTCAACCCAAATGTGGGTACGGCGGCTTCAAGAGTGAGGGACTTCACTAGGATGAATCCTCCGGAGTGTAACACCCCGAAAACTAGTAAGCTAAATTAGAGATTGACGTAAGGGTTAGAGTCGTGAATTTAGTTTCCCGTACTTAAAATGAAGGATTTAGGGTTAGAACGTCAAGGTACGACTCCCCAAGGACCCACCTAAGGGTCCTTGAGGAGGACCCAAAAGCTTGGCCCAAAACAGCCCACCCACGAGAAGGGAACCACGACCAGTAGGTGGACCCACGCCCGGTGGGTGAGAGGTCGTGGGTCAAAATTCCAGAAAGTGAGTTGCACGACCCAACCTACGGACCACCAGCACGCCACATGGGTCCATCCACGGACCGTGGCAGTGGGGTCGTGGGTGGTCACTTGAAACTGCTTTTTGGCAGTTGACTCTAGGGGTATTTTGCGGTTTTCCATTCTTTAATTAATAGTAAGTGATATCATTTTAGCCTATTTTTAAACACCAATACATGGCTTTTAGACCCTTAAACTAACTCATCCAAATCATTATTTCTAAATTCCCAAAAGAACTAATCTCCACCAAAAATTCTCTCACTAGAACTCAAGGAAGAAGAAAAAGGAAGTTGGAACCTAGGGTTTCAAAGAGAAAGGGTTTTCTCCTCAATTTCATGGGGATTCATCACCAAGGTCTGGTAGCTCTTCATCCATGGATAGAATTCATCCATGGAGCCCCTTCAAAACCCTGAAATTTGAAGTTAGAAATCCCAAAAGTTAGGGTTTGACTTCAATCTCATGGATTTCTTTCAAATTCATTTTTAATGATTGAATTATGTTTGATTATGGATATATTGATGATTTTATATGGTTTTATGTTGAATTCCTCAAGAATCCATGAATTCCGCTATTTTCCCAAATTGGATCTCAAAGTGTGGGTATTGATTGATGCAAGTAGAATGTTATATAATTATGAATGTAATGAATTGATTATTTGAATTATGTTATTATCCATGTCTAATGTAGTGAATTCTAGTTGTGTTGATATGATATGAGCTTTGACCCTTTAAATAGCAATTTATTATGTTATGCATATTTTATGAAGGTTATGTATATGCTTTAAGAATACTTTGAGAGTAAAGTGATTATGACTATGATGTAATTATGGTGTTGTTGAAAGGCTATTCTCACACACACACTTATGCAAGACTGTGAATGAAGTATCCATGATTATGATGATGTTGTTGTGATTCATTGAAAGACTATTCTCATGAACACATAATGAACATGATGTGAAGATTCTAAGGTTTAAAGGTTATTCTCACCTAATTGAATCTAATGTTATATGTAGATATGGATGGTGAAAGGTTATTCTTACACATGATCCAATGGGCTATCCTAATTAAAGAATTTCTGACTTAATAAGTACTCCGTGGGATTAATGCCTAGCACCGAGTGGATATTGAAATGAGATGGAAGCCCTCATGTGAGTTGAAGCCGGGTTTCTAGGAGCAATCTCTTGAGATGGATGCCCTCACCTGAGTTTAGGCTGGGTATCTAGTAACAATCTCCTTATCCCATAAACTACGTGCCCCCGTAGGATATTTAGCTAATGGATTTACCTAAGCTAAGATGATGGTCCTACCTTAGGCAAGTACACCAACCTTTGCGGTGTGGGAGACACCGGATTCCATGTTAATCTCACATGGTCTATGTTGGTTAAGGCTTATTCCCACTATGATTGATTATGAACTATGACTACTCAAGAAGCTCTACTTAGTATGGGTGGGAGTATGGGATCCTATTCATGCATTGCACAAGTGGGCTTTGAAAGTAGTTATGGTGTGTTCCGCTTATGTTATGAAGGTCTATGAAATGATGTATGCTTAATGTGGATTGTTGCTATGAGTTGCTTTCCTTGATATGAGTGATTAAAGGTGAATGTTTCCTTGTCCATGAGTATTAAACTAAGGATGAGATCAAAGGATGGTAAGTATGATTATGATCGCCTAAAAGTGGTAGATAGTATGGATGGGATTATGGGATCTTATCCATGCATTGCACAAGTATGACTTAGGGTTACTTATGAGATGGTTCTCTTATGACATGAAGATCTAAGTATTGACTATGTATATGAACTATGCCTCATGATGATTAATGTTTACATTATGTCTATGATTGAGGTTATGCTTATGATTATGTTGTCATCCTTTATGCTATGATGATCTATATATGAGTTATGTTTATGAGTTACGTTTTCCAACTATCTCTATGATGATGTTCAAAATTGCCATATAGTATGGTTTCAACTAAATGTTCCTTTTAGCATGTTTTAAAGGCTTTTATGCATGGTTATCATACTTAGTGCATTCTTGTAGTAACCCATATTTTCCTACATTTTTCCCAAGTGTAGGGTTCGGCAACATTGAGTTCCATTCTTATGGATAAGTTTCTAGTAAGCAAAGGAGTTGAAGACATTGTGTGTCCTCGTAGTATCGAGGATGTGACCACCTTTCCTTTATGTCTTTCTTTTATGTTTTAGACTATTGTATGGCCTTCATCCCAATGTTTTATTCATCATAATTAGATGGTTTGAGACAAAGTATTGTAGACTTCCGCTTGCTTTTATAAAAGACTTCGATTGCATGGAAAAAGTTTTAAATTTTTTGCATAATTTCTATTATCTTATGTTATGATATGCTAAGTGACTTGTGTTAGGCCTTTCGGGGTCTAGTACGCCATGTTACATCTAGGGGTACCCATGGGTCGTGACAAACTTGGTAATCAGAGCACAAGGTTTAGAATGATTCTAGGATTGTCTCAAAACCACGTCTAGTAGAGTCTTGTTCATAAGTGTGAAGCACGCCACATTTATGAGTAGGAAGCTATTAGATGATTAGGAAACTTCACTTCTTCATTCTCTAAGTCGGGCCATAGAGTTTAACTCTATAAGGTCTTTCTTCTTATCCGATGGTCTTCAAGATATGACTACTCGAAGGGCTCATGCTAGAAGGAGCAAGGGAGAAAATGTTGGTTGTGATGCCAATTGTGGCTATGTGACTAGATAGGACTTGATCTGCTAGATTTAGATGTCATCCTTAGGATGGATTGGTAGTATTATTGTTATGCTCCTATGTTATTGTAGAACCCCTATAGTCAAATTGTTAGTTCCCGAATGAGCCTATTCATGAGTGGAAGGGGGGAAAGTCTATGCCATAAGTTTGGAGTATGTTTTGTCTTAAGGTTGACTTTGAGGGTTGCATGGACCACCTAGCTAAGATGAGGGAGATATGTTTAGGTGTTGACCAACTTCAAAGAGTAAGTTACCTTGTTAAGATTGATCTTAGGTATGGTCATTTTGAGTAGGGTGTTTAGATAAAACCTAGACATGATTGGAGGGTAGAACCCTATTTGGCTATTTTGAGCTTTGGGTATGTTGATGAAGACTTAAGGAATAGGGTGTTTAGAAGAGACCTTGAGATGTTCAATTAGTAGACTCCTAATAAGGGTTGTAGCATAGGGTACCATAGTTTAGAATCACCATGTGTGATGAATATGAAGGCTTAGTGATGACTTAATCTGACCTTAGTTAAATAGAAATGAATGGTGATTAGAAAGTCCGTGTAGGCTTGCTCCCAAGAGGGAAATGATGTGCTTATTTAGCAAGGTCGTTAGTGTTCCTAATGCTTAGGAGTTGGGTTTACTTGAGTTTCTCACCCTAGAAAGGTGGAATAAATGGGGAAGTTTAGTCCCCATTTTATAGGCCCATATGAAATCTTGAGATGATAAGTTCCTCTTGGTTTGTATTATGTGTGGAGACATGTATGATTTTGTGTTTCCATGATTTCCTTGTATGCATACTCTTGAGAAAATTATGTTTTAGTAAGAAAATGAGCTTATATGATTATTTTTCCTCATGTTGTTGTGTGTTGAGTAAAAGTTTCCTTCATGCTTCATGAGATGAATTGTTGACCATGCTTTAGTATCTTTTTGTGAGTAAAGTGCATATGAGCTCCATGAGATGGTGTTGAGCATGCTTTTAGTTTAGAGTAGGTAGTTCCTCCTATGAATATGATGAGTTATGAGATTTCATGCATTTTTAGGTTGTTAGATGTAGTTTCTACTCCCTTGTGTTGCATTCAGTATGTTTAGCTTGGAGATGAAGTTCCTCCCTTGTTTATGTGCATTTAGATTAGTTGCATGCATGATGGGCTGCTAGTCTTGAGTCTTTAATTTCGTAAGGTGTCTAGATTGTCATTCGAGGACGAATGGTCCCAAGGGGGAGATATTGTAACACCCCGGAAACTAGTAGGCTAAACTAGATCTTGACGTGAGCGTTAGAGTCGTGAATTTAGCTTTCCGTACTTAGAATGAAGGATTTAGGGTTAGAATGTCAAGGTACGGCTCCCCAAGGACCCACCCAAGGGTCCTTGAGCAGGATCCAAAATATTGGCCCAAAATAGTCCACCCACGAGATGGGAACCACGACCAGTAGGTGGAACCACGCCTCCGTGGGTGAGGGTTCGTGGGTCAAGACCCCAGAAACTGAGTTGCAGGACCCAACCCACGGACCACCAGCACGCCACGTGGGTCCATCCACAGACCGTTGTAGTGGGGTCGTGCGTGGTCACTTGAAACTGCTTTTTGGCAGTTGACTCAAGGGGTATTTTGGGGTTTTCTATTATTTAATTAATATTAAGTGATGTCTTTTTAGCCTATTTTTAAACACCTATATAAGGCTTTTAGACCCTTAAACTAACTCATCCAAATCATTATTTATAAATTCCTAAAAGAACTCATCTTCACAAAAATTCTCTCACTAGAACTCAAGGAAGAATAAGAAGTAAGTTGGAGCCTAGGATTTCAAAGAGGAAGGGTTTTCTTCTCAATTTCTAGGGAACTAATAACCAAGGTATGGTAGCTCTTCATCCATGGATAGAATTCATCCATGGAGCCCCTTCAAAACCCCCAAATTTCAAGTTAGAAATTTCAAAAGTTAGGGTTTGACTTCAATCTCATGGATTCCTTTCAAATTCATTTTTAATGATTGAATTATGTTTGATTATGGATATATTGATGATTTTATATGGTTTTATGTTGAATTCCTCAAAATCCATGAATTCCCCTATTTTCCCAAATTGGATCTCAAAGTGTGGGTATTGATTGATCCAAGTAGAATGTTATAGAATTATGAATGTAATGAATTGATTATTTGAATTATGTTATTATCAATGTATAATGTAGTGAATTCTAGATGTTTTGATATGATATGAGCTTTGACCCTTGAAAGGGCAATTTATGATGTTATGCATGTTTTATGAAGGTTATGTATATACTTTAAGAAAACTTTAAGAGTAAAGTGATTATGACTATGATGTAATTATGGTGTTGTTGAAAGGCTATTCTCACACACACACTTATGCATGACTATGAATGAAGTATCTATGATTATGATGATGTTGTTGTGATTCATTGAAAGACTATTCTCATGAACATATAGTGAACATGATGTGAAAGGTTTTCTCACATAATGAAGATTCTAAGGTTGAAAGGCTATTCTCACCTAATTGAATCTAATGTTATATGTGCCATGGACGGTGAAAGGTTATTCTCACGCATGATCTAATGAGCTATCCTAATGAAATAAGTAATCACTTAATAAGTACTCCGTAGGATTAATGCCTAACACCAAGTGGATATTGATATGAGATGGAAGCCCTCACGTGAGTTGAAGCCGTGTTTCTAGGAGAAATCTCTTGAGATGGATGCTCTCACGTGAGTTGAGGCTGGGTATCTAGTAACAATCTCCTTATTCCATAAACTACGTGCCCCCGTAAGATATTTAGCTAATGGATTTACCTAAGCTAAGATGATGGTCCTACCTTAGGTATGTAGACCAACCCCTTTCGGTGTGGGAGACACCAGATTCCATGTTAAGCTCACAAGGTCTATGTCGATGTCGGTTAAGATTTATTCCCACTATGATTGATTATGAAATATGGCTACTCAAGAAGCTCTACTTAGTATGGGTGGGAGTATGGGATCCTATTCATGCATTGCACAAGTAGGCTTTGAGGTTAGTTATGGTGTGTTCCTCTTATGTAATTAAGGTCTATGAAATGATATATGCTTAATGTGGATTGTTGCTATGAGTTTCTTTCCTTGATATGAGTGATTAAAGGTGAATGTTTCCTTTTACATGAGTATTAAACTAAGGATGAGATCAAAGGATCGTAAGTATGATAATGATGGCCTAAAAGTGGTACTTAGTATGGATGGGATTATGGGATCTTATCCATGCATTGCACAAGTATGACTTAGGATTACTTATGAGATTGTTCTCTTATGACATGAAGATCTAAGTATTGACTATGTATATGAACTATGTCTCATGATGATTAATGTTTACAGTATGTCTATGATGGAGGTTATGCTAATGATTACGTTGTCATCCTTTATGCTATGATGATCTATATATGAGTTATGTTATGATTTACATTTTCCAACTATCTCTATGATGATGTTAAAAATTTGCATATAGCATGGTTTCAACTAAATTTCCCTTTTAGCATGTTTTAAAGGATTTTATGCATGGCTATCATACTTAGTGCATTCTTGTACTAACCCATATTTTCCTACTTTTTTCCCAAGTGTAGGGTCCGGCAACATTGAGTTCCATTCTTGTGGATAAGTTTCTAGTAAGCAAAGGAGTTGAAGACTTGGTGAGTCCTCATAGTATCGAGGATGTGACCACCTTTCCTTTATGTCTTTATTTTATATTTTAGACTATTGTATGGGCTGCGTCCCAATGTTTTATTCAATAGAATTAGATGGTTTGAGACAAAGTGTTGTAGACTTCCGCTTGCTTTTATAAAAGACTTCGATTGTATGGAAAAAGTTTTAAAATTTCTGCACCATCTCTATTATCTTATGTTATGATATGCTAAGTGGCTTGTATTAGGCCTTTCGGGGTCTAGCACGCCATGTTACATCTAAGGGGTACCCCTGTGTCGTTACAAACTTGGTAATCAGAGCATAATGTTTAGAATGATTCTAGGATTGTCTCAAAACCATGTCTAGTAGAGTCTTGTTCATAAGTGTGAAGCGCGCCACATTTATGAATAGAAAGCTATTAGATGACTAGGAAACTTCACTTCTTCATTCTCTAAGTCATGCCATAGAGTTTAACTCTATAAGGTCTTTCTCCTTATCTGATGGTCTTCAAGATATGACTATTCGTAGGGCTCATGCTACAAGGAACAACAGAGAAAATGTTGGTTGTGATGTTAATTGTGGCTATGTGACTAGATAAGACTTGATATGCTAAATTTAGATGTCATCCTTAGGATGGATTGGTAGTATTATTGTTATGCTCATATGTGATTGTAGAACCCGTCTAGTAAAATTGTTAGTCCCCGAATGAGCCTATTTGTGAGTGGAAGGGGGGGGGGGAGTCTATGCCATAAGTTTAGAGTATGTTTTGTCTTAAGGTTGACTTTGAGGGTTGCATGTACCACCTAGCTAAGGTGAGGGAGATATGTTTAGGTGTTGACCAACTTCAAGGAGTTAGTTACCTTGTTAAGATTGATCTTAGGTATGGTCATTTTGAGTAGGGTGTTTAGATAATACCTAAACATGATTGGAGGATAGAACCCTATTTGGCTATTTTGAGCTTTGGGTATGTTGATGAAGACTTAAGGAATAGGGTGTTAATAAGAGACCTTGAGATGTTCAATTAGTAGACTCCTAATAAGGGTAGTAGTATAGTTCAGCATAGTTTAGAATCACCATGTGTGCTGAATGTGAAGGCTTAATGATGACTTAATCCGACCTTAGTTAAATTGAAGTGAATGGTGCTTAGAAAGTCTGTTTAGGCTCACTCCCAAGGGGGAGATGATGTGCTTAGTTAGCAAGGTCATTGAATGTTCCTAATGCTTAGGAGTTGGGTTTACTTGAGTATCTCACCCTAGAAAGGTGGAATAAGTTGGGAAGTTTAGTCCCCATTTTGTAGGCCCATATGAAATATTGAGATGATAAGTTCCTCTTGGTTTGTATTATGTGTGGAGTCATGTATGATTTTGTGTTTCCATGATTTCCTTGTATGCATACTCTTGAGAAAATTATTGTTCGTAAGAAAATGAGCTTATATGATTGTTTTTCCTCATGTTGTTGTGTGTTGAGTAAAAGTTACCTTCATGCTTCATGAGATGAATTGTTGACCATGCTTTAGTATGTTTTTGTGAGTAAAGTGCATATGAGCTCCATGTGATGGTGTTGAACATGCTTTTAGTTTGGAGAAGGTAGTTCCTCCTATGAATATGATGAGTTATGAGATTTCATGCATTTTTGGGTTGTTAGATGTAGTTCCTACTCCCTTGTGTTGCATTGAGTATGTTTAGCTTGGAGATGAATTTCCTCCCTTGTTTATGTGCATTTAAATGAGTTACATGCATGATGGGCTGCTAGTCTTGAGTCTTTAATTCCGTAAGGTGTCTAGATTGTCATTCGAGGACGAATGTTCCCAAGAGGGAGATATTGTAACACCCCAGAAACTAGTAGGTTAAACTAGAGCTTGACGTGAGGGTTAAAGTCATGAATTTAGCTGCCGATACTTAGAATGAAGGATTAAGGGTTAGAACGTCAAGTTACGACTCCCCAAGGACCTACCCAAGAGTCCTTGAGGAGGACCCAAAAGCTTGGCCCAAAACAGTCCACCTACGAGAGGGGAACCACGGCCAGTAGGAGGACCCATGCCCCGTGGGTGAGGGTTCATGTGTCAAGACCCCAGAAAGTGAGTTGCAGGACCCAACCCATGCACCAAATGCACGCCACATGGGTCCATCCACGGACCGTGGTAGTGGGGTCGTGGGTGGTCACCTGTAACTGCTTTTTGGTAGTTGACTTTAGGGGTATTTTAGGGTTTTCTATTCTTTAATTAATATTAAGTGATGTCGTTTTAGCCTATTTTTAAACACATATATAAGGCTTTTAGACCCTTAAACTAACTCATCCAAATCATTATTTCTATATTCCCTAAAGAACTCATATTCACCAAAAATTCTCTTACTAGAACTCAAGGAAGAAGAAGAAGGAAGTTGGAACCTAGCGTTTCAAAGAGCAAGGGTTTTCTTCTCAATTTCGTGGGGATTCATCACTAGGGTATGGTAGCTCTTCATCCATGGAGACCCATCAAAACCCCCAAATTTCAAGTTAGAAATCCCAAAAGTTAGGATTTAACTTCAATCTTATGGATTGCTTTCAAATTCATTTTAATGATTGAATTATGTTTGATTATGGATATATTGATGATTTTATATAATTTTATGTTGAATTCCTCAAGAATCCATGAATTCCCCTTTTTTCCCAAATTGGATCTCAAAGTGTGGGTATTGATTGATGCAGGTAGAATGTTATAGAATTATGAATGTAATGAATTGAATATTTGAATTATGTTATGATCCATGTCTAATGTAGTGAATTCTAGATGTGTTGATATGATATGAGCTTTAACCCTTGAAAGGGAAATTTATGATGTAATGCATGTTTTATGAAGGTTATGTATATGCTTTAAGAACACATTGAGAGTAAAGTGATTATGACTATGATGTAATTGTGGTGTTGTTGAAATACTATTCTTACACACACACTTATGCATGAGTATGAATGAAGTATCCATGATTATGATGATGTTGTTGTGATTCATTGAAAGGCTATTCTCCTGAACACATAATGAACATGATGTGAAAGTTTTCTCACATAATGTAGGTTCTAAGGTTGAAAGGCTATTCTCACCTTATTGAATCTACTGTTATATGTAGACATGGACGGTGAAAGGTTATTCTCACGCATGATCTAATGTGCTATCCTAATGGAAGAAGTTATGACTTAATAAGTACTCCGTGGGATTAATGCCTAGCACCGAGTGGATATTGATATGAGATAGAAGCCCTCACGTGGTTGAGGCCGGGTTTCTAGGAGAAATCTCTTGAGATGGTTGCCCTCACGTGAGTTGAGGCTGGGTATCTAGCAACAATCTCCTTATCCCATAAACTACGTGCCCCTGTAGGATATTTAGATAATGGATTTACCTAAGCTAAGATGATGGTCCTACCTTAGGCAAGTAGACCAACCCTTTTCAGTGTGGGAGACACCGGATTCCATGTTAAGCTCACATGGTCTATGTCGGTTAACGCTTATTCCCACTATGATTGATTATGAACTATGGCTACTCAAGAAGCTCTATTTAGTATGGGTGGGAGTATGGGATCCTAATCATGCATTGCACAAGTAGGCTTTGAGGGTAGTTATGGTGTGTTCCTCTTATGTTATGAAGGTCTATGAAATGATGTATGCTTAATGTGGATTGTTGCGATGAGATTCTTTCCTTGATATGAGTGATTAAAGGTGAATGTTTCCTTGTCCATGAGTATTAAACTAAGGATGAGATCAAAGGGTGGTAAGTATGATTATGATGGCCTAAAGTGGTACTTACTATGGGTGGGATTATGGGGTCTTATCCATGCATTGCACAAGTATGACTTAGGGTTACTTATGAGATGGTTCTCTTATGACATGAAGATCTAAGTATTGACTATGTATATGAACTATTCCTCATGATGATTAATGTTCACATTATGTCTATGATGGAGGTTATGTTTATAATTATGTTGTCATCCTTTATGCTATGATGATCTATATATGAGTTATGTTTATGAGTTACATTTTCCAACTATCTCTATGATGATGTTCAAAATTGGCATATAAGATGGTTTCAACTAAATGTCCCTTTTAGAATGTTTTAAATGCTTTTATGCATGGCTATCATACTTGGTGCATTCTTGTACTAACCCATATTTTCCTACATTTTTCCCAAGTGTAGGGACCGGCAACATTGAGTTCCATTCTTGTGGATAAGTTTCTAGTAAGCAAAGGAGTTAGAGACTTGGTGAGTCCTCATAGTATCGAGGATGTGACCACCTTTCCTTTATGTCTTTCTTTTATGTTTTATACTATTGTATGGGCTGCGTCCCAAGGTTTTATTCAAGAGAATTAGATGGTTTGAGACAAAGTGTTATAGACTTCCGCTTGCTTTTATAAAAGACTTCGATTGTATGGAAAAAGTTTTAAAATTTCTGCATCATTTCTATTATCTTAAGTTATGATATGATAAGTGGCTTGTGTTAGGCCTTTCTGGGTCTAGTATGCCATGTTACATCTAGGGGGTACCCTGGGTCGTGACACGGTGTTTCATGGTTCTAAAGTTGAGGAATATCCTCAAGAGTACATTGATGAGGTCTACAAGGTTTTGATGATCATGGGAGTTACGCCGATGGAAAAGGCCGAGTTGACCGTTTATTTACTAAAAGGTGTGGCTCAAATATGGTATAACCAATAGAAGGAAGGGATACCAGAAGATGAGGGTCCTCTTGATTGGGAGAAGTTTAAAGCCGCTTTTTTTGATAGGTTGTTTCCCCTTGAGATGAGGTAAGCCAAGGTGCTTGAGTTCATTAACCTCCGACAAGGGAGTATGAGTGTGAGGGAATATGCTCTAAAGTTCACACAATTATCTAAGTATGCTCCAACAATGGTTGTAGATTCAAGGGCTAGGATGAGTAAGTTCATTTCGGGTGTGTCCGAAATGGTGGTTAAAGAGTGTCGTACCACCATGCTCATTAATGACATGTACATCTCTCATCTCATGGTTCATGCACAACAAATTGAGAAGGAGAAACTTAAGAAAAAGTCTAGGAGACAAAAAGGGCTAAGACCGGTGATGGAAATTTCTCTCATGCAAGGTCCGATCGGCATGGTTGTCCTAGATTTTGACAAAGGTTTTCTGGTCAATATTCCTCCAATGCTCCTTCTAAGTTCAACAAATATAGGGTGTCTAACCCTAAGCCTCAAGGAGGTAATGGTAGTGGATCATCATTGCCTAGGTCTACTTGTACTAAGTGTGGAAGGAAGCACGAGGGTAATTGCCTAGCCGGCATAAATGGTTGCTTTAGTTGTGGTAAAAGTGGTCACAAAATGAGGGATTTCCCAATGCTTACGGCTAAAGGAAGAGAGGGCAAGCAAGCTCCTCCATGTGGTTCGGGTTCCAATGCTCCTAAGCAAAACCACTTCTATGCACTTGAGACCCGTGGTGAACAAGAGAGTTCACCCAATGTGGTTACCGGTACTTTGGAAGTTTTTCAACTTGATGTATATGCTTTACTTGATCCCGGTGCTACTTTGTCTTTTGTGATGCCATATGTGGCTATGAGGTTTGATGTTGTCCCCGATGTGTTATTAGATCCTTTTTTCTGTCTCTACTCCTGTTGGTGATTCTATTGTGGCTAAGAGGGTCTATAGAAAGTGTCCCGTTTCCTTATCCCATAGAGTTACTCTTATTGAATTGGTAGAGCTTGATATGCTAGATTTCGATGTTATATTGGGTATGGATTGGTTGCACTCATCTTATGCTTCTATTGATTGTAGAACTCGTATAATCAAGTTTCAGTTTCCAAATGAGCGTGTTCTAGAGTGGAAAGGGGGAAATTCTATGCCTAAGGGTCAGTTTGCCTCTTGTCTTAAATCTAGAAAGATGATTTATAAGGGTTGCTTTTACCGTCTAGTTAGGGTGAGGGATGTAGATTCTGAAACCCCTTCTCTTGAGTAGGTCCCCATTGTTAGGGAGTTTTCGGAAGTGTTTCTAGATGACTTACCTAGTATTCCTCCTGAGCGGGAAATAGACTTCGGTATTGACCTTCTCCCAGATACGCAACCTATTTCTATTCCTCCTTACCGTATGGCACCGACAGAACTTAAGGAGTTGATAGAACAATTGAAAGATCTATTGGATAAGGGTTTTATTCGACCGAGTATCTCTCCACGGGGTGCTCCTGTTTTGTTCGTTAGGAAGAAGAATGGTTCTCTTCGTATGTGTATTGACTATCGTCAGTTGAACAAGGTGACTATTAAGAATAAGTATCCTCTTCTGAGGATAGATGATTTATTTGACAAACTTCAAGGGGCAAATTATTTGTCTAAGATTGATCTTCGATCGGGTTATCACCAATTGAGGATGAGAGAAGATGATATTCTGAAGATGGCTTTTCAAACTCGGTATGGTCATTATGAGTGTTTGGTAATGTCGTTTGGGTTGGCTAATGCTCTGGCGGCGTTTATGGATAGATGAATAGGGTGTTTAGACAATACCTTGACATGTTTGTGATTGTGTTCATTAATGATATTTTGATCTACTCAAGGAGTGAGGATGTGCATATTGATCATTTGAGTATCGTGTTGCAAGTTCTTAAAGTCCGACAACTTTTGCAAAGTTTACCAAATGCGAATTTTGACTAAGGTCCGTGGCTTTCCTTGGTCATATTGTTTCAAATAAGGGTATTGTGGTAGATCCTAAGAAGACGGATGCGGCCAAAAGTTGGCCTAGGCCTCTAACTCCTTTAGTTATTAGATATTTCTTGGGTTTTGCTAGTTACTATAGAAGGTTTGTTGAGGGGTTTTCTTCAATTGCCTCTCTGTTGACGGCTTTGACTCAAAAGAAGGCTAAGTTCATATGGTCCGAAGGGTGTGAGAAGAGTTACCAAGAGTTGAAGGATAGACTTACTTCCGCTCTGGTGTTGACCTTGCCAGAAGGGACCGATAGTTTTGTGGTTTATTGTGATGCCTCAAGAATTTGTCTAGGGTGTGTGCTTATACAAAATGGGAAAGTTATTGCCTATGCCTCAAGGCAACTTAAATTTCATGAAAAGAATTATCCTACCCATGACCTTGAACTAGCGGCGGTTGTTTTTGCCTTAAAGATTTGGAGGCACTATTTGTATGGAGTTCATGTAGATGTGTTTATCGACCACAAGAGTTTGTAATATGTGTTTAATCAGAAAGACCTAAATGTACGCCAAAAAAAGTGGCTTCAATTATTAAAAGATTAGGACATGAGTGTTCTTTATCACCCCAGTAAGGCAAATGTAGTGGCAGATGCTCTTAGTCGGTTATCTATGGGTAGTGTGGCTCATATTGAAGAAGAAAAGAAAGAGTTGGTTCAAGATGTTCATAGATTTGCCCGATTAGGTGTTCAATTAGTGGAATCCACCAAGGGTGGTGTTATGGTTCACCATGGGTCTGAATCGTCTTTTATGGAGGATGTGAAAGCCAAGCAAGGTATTGATCTAATTTTAGAAGAATTGAAAGAAGCAGTGCTTAAGAAATCCGTTGAGGCTTTCTCCCAAGGGGGAGATGGTGTACTTAGATATCAAGGTCGTTTATGTGTTCCGAATGTGGATGACTTGAGGGACAGATCTTGATAGAAGCCCATAGTTCGCGGTATTCCATTCACCTGGGAGCCACCAAGATGTACCATGATTTGCGTGAGTTCTATTGGTGGAATGGGATGAAGAAGGATATTGCGGGATTTGTGGCTAAGTGTCCAAATTGCCAACAAGTGAAGGTTGAGCATCAAAAACCGACAGGTTTATCCAAATACATTAGCATTCCTACTTGGAAGTGGGAATACTTGAATATGGACTTTATTGTTGGTTTGCCTCGCACCTGGCGACAACATGATTCGATTTGGGTGATAGTGGATCGGATGACGAAATCGGCTCATTTCTTTCCCATCAAGGTTTCCTATTCGGCGGAGTACTATGCCAAGATGTATTTGAGAGAAATGGTAAATTTGCATGGAGTTCCTTTGTCCATTATTTCCGATCATGGTACCTAATTCACTTCTCAGTTTTGGAAGTCATTCCAAAAGCATCTTGGCACTAAGGTTAATCTTAGCACAACCTTTCATCCCCAAACCGATGGGCAAGTGGACCGTACTATCCAAACTTTGAAAGATATGTTAAGGGTTTGTGTGATTGATTTTAAGGGTAATTAGGATGACCATTTGCCATTGATTGAGTTTGCCTATAATAATAGCTATCACTTGAGTATTGATATGGCTCCATTTGAGGCACTATATGAAAGGAGGTGTAGATATCCTATCGGTTGGTTTGAGGTGGGTGAAGTTGCCCTAATAGGTCCCGAATTGGTACATGTGGCCATAGAGAAAGTTTGACTTATTAGGGAAAGGTTGAAAACGGCTCAAAGTCGGCAAAAGTCATATATTTCGATGTGAGAAGAAGGGACCTTGAGTTAGATGTTCATGATTGAGTTTACTTGAAAATCTCACCCATGAAGGGTGTAATGAGGTTTGGTAAGAAAGGGAAGCTTAGTCCCCGATATGTAGGCCCATATCAGATTTTGAGGCGTGTTGGTAAGGTTTTTTATGAGCTAGATTTGTCAAATGAGTTGGCATCGGTGAATCTGGTTTTCCATGTTTCTATGTTGAAGAAATGTGTTGGTGATCCGACATCTATAGTTTTCTTAGAAGGTTTGGGAGTTGATGAAAATCTTTCTTATGAGGAAGTTCCGGTTGAGATTTTAGACCGGCAAGTCATGAAGTTGAGAAATAAAGAAGTAGCTTCCGTGAAAGTGTTGTGGAGGAATCAATTGGTTTAGGGTTCTACTTGGGAAGCCGAGGCCAATATGATGTCCCGATATCCTCATATCTTTCCTTCTACTCCTACTCTAGGTTGAGGTAATGAGTTCCTCTTGCTTTGTTCTTTATTTTAGAGTCATGTTTTTTTATGTGTTTCCATGATTTCATTATGTTATGCATGTTCATGAAAAACAAGTTGTGTTTTGAAAGAAAATGAGCATACATGATTGGTTTCCTCATGTTGTTGTGTATTGAGTATGATTTGCCTATAGACTTCATGAGATATATTGATGAACATGCTTTAGCTATGCTTTTTGTGAACAAATTGCCTATGGGCTCCATGAGATTGTGTTGAGCATGCTTTTAGCTTGGAGAAGGTAGTTCCTCCTTGAACATGAGTAATTTTGTAAATTCGTGCATATTGGGTTGCTAGATGTAGTTCCTACTTCCTTATGATGCATTGAGTATGTTAGCTTGGAGTTGATGTTTCCTCCTTGATTTGTGCATTGCATGCATGATGGGCTGTTAGACTTAGTTTCACCCCTATTTTGATGTTTTGAGAACGTCCTAGCCTGGAGTCGATAGTTCCTCCTTTGTTATATGCATTTCGATGAAGTTGCATCATAGGTTGGGTTTTTAGTTCATCTCCTAATACTTTAGAACCAGTTTGAATCTCATTCGAGGATGAATGCCATGTTACATCTAGGGGGTACACCTGGGTCGTGACAAACTTAGTAATCAGAGCACAAGGTTTAGAATGGTCCTAGGTTGTCTCATAAGCCACATCCAGTAGAGTCTTGTTCATGAGTGTGAAGCACGCCACATTTATGAATGAGAGGCTACAAGATGAGTAGGAAACCTCATTTCTTTCATTACTCTTAAGTCGTGCGATAGAGTTTAACTTTATAAAGTATCTTCCCTAATCCTTATCCTATGTTCTTCAGGATATGGCTACCCGAAGAGCTTATGCTAGAAGGAATGTGAGTGAGAATGAGGAACAACAAGCTCCTCCCTAAGCACCTCAAGTTCCGGTCGATCCTTTGGCCGAACAACTGTCAAATGCAGAGTTTAGGGCTGCTTTTCAAGTGTTGGCTCAAGCGGTGATGACCCAAGCAAATAAGGAGGTTGTGGTTCCCGTGAACCCAAATCTGGGTACGTCGACTTCAAGAGTGAGGGACTTCACAAGGATGAATCCTCCGGAGTTTCATGGTTCTAAAGTTGAGAAAGATCCTCAAGAGTTTATTGATGAGGTTTACAAGGTTTTGATGATCATGGGAGTTACGCCGGTGGAAAAAGCGGAGTTGGCCGCTTATCAACTAAAAGGAGTGGCTCAAATATGGTATAATCAATGGAAAGAAGGGAGACCAGACAATGCGGGTCCTCTTGATTGGGAGAAGTTCAAAGACGCTTTTATTGATAGGTTATTTCCCCTTAAGATGAGGGAAGCCAAGGTAATTGAGTTCATTAACCTCTGGATAGGGAGTACGCTCTAAAGTTCACTCAATTGTCGAAATATGCTCCAACAATGGTTGCGGATTCAAGGGCTAGAATGAGTAAGTTCGTTTCTGGTCTGTTCGAAATGGTAGTTAAAGAGTGCCGAACTGCCATGCTCATTCATGACATAAACATCTCTCGTATTATGGTGCATGCACATCAAATTGAGGAGGAAAAACTTAAGGAAAAATCTCGAGAGGTAAAGAGGGCTAAAACCAGTGATGAAAATTTCTCTCATACGAGGTCCGATGGATAAGGTCGTTCTATATTCTGACAAACGTTTTCCGACCGAGATCCCTCTAATGCTCCTCCAAAGTTCAACCAAGATAGGGTGTCTACACCCTAAGCCTCAAGGAGGTAATGGTAGTGTATCTTCATTGTCTAGGTCTACTTGTACTAAGTGTTGAAGAAAGCATGATGGTAAGTTCCTAGACGACACGGATGGTTGTGGAAAAAGTAGTCACAAAATGAGGGATTGCCCGATGCTTATGGCTAAAGGAAGAGAAGGGAAGAAAGCTCCTCCTAGTGGTTCGGGTTCTAATGTTCCTAAGAAAAACCATTTCTATGCACTTCAGACTCGTGGTGAGCGAGAGAGTTCTCCTGATGTGGTTACCGATACGTTGGAAGTTTTTCAACTAGATGTATATGCTTTGCTTGATCCCGGTGCCACTTTGTCTTTTGTGACGCCGTATGTGGCTATGAGGTTTGATGTGCTCCCCGATGTGTTGTTAGAACCTTTTTCTATCTCTACTCATGTTGATGATTCTATTGTGGCTAAGAGGGTTTATAGAAAGTGTCCCGTTTCCTTGTCCCATAGAGTTACTCTTGTTGATTTGGTAGAGCTTGATATGTTAGATTTTGATGTTATCTTGGGTATGGATTGGATGCACTCTTGTTATGCTTCTATTGATTGTAGAACTCGTGTAGTCAAGTTTCAGTTTCCAAATGAGTCTGTCCTAGAGTGGAAGGGGGAAATTCTATGCCTAAGGGTCAATTTGTTTCTTATCTTAAAGCTAGAGAGATTATTTCTAAAGGTTGCTTTTACCATCTAGTAAGGGTGAGGGATGTAGATTCAGAAATCCCTTCTCTTGAGTCGGTCACCGTTGTAAATGAGTTTCTGGAAGTGTTCCCAGATGACTTACCCGGTATTCCTCCCGAGCGGGAAATAGACTTCGGTATTGATCTTCTCCCGGAGAAGAAACTTATTTCTATTCCTCCTTACCATATGGCTCCGGCAGAACTTAAAGAGTTGAAAGATCAGTTGAAAGACTTATTGGATAAGGGTTTCAAGGACGGACTTTCATTGTTTTAGTTTATTTCATGTATTTTCTCTTTTGAACATGATGTATGGGCTAGGCCCAATTTCATTCTATTGTATTATATGGCTATGATGAGACAAGAGTCTAGACTTCCGCTTTGCTTTTATAAAATGTTTTGGACTAGGACTATTGTTTTACTCTTATTGTTCTATCTCTTATGTTATGAGAGCTAAGTGGCTTGTATGGAGTCCTTCGGGGTTCTATACGCCATGTTACATCTAGGGGTTACCCCTGGGTCGTGACATTTAGGGTCCGACAGTCAGGGTCATCAGTTTCGTGGCTAGTGGTTGAGTTTGAGATTCTCGAGCTTTGGTGAGTCCTCATGCTTCGAGGACGGAGTTTATTGATTCACTTTCTTTCATGTATTTTTCTTTTGGACATGATGTATGGGCTAGGCCCAATTTCATTCTATTGTATTAGATGGCTATGATGAGACAGGTGTTTTAGACTTCCGCTTTTTCTTTTATAAAAACTATTGGACTTGAACTATTCTTTTACTCTTATTTTTCTATTTCTTATGTTATGAGAGTTAAGTGGCTTGTATGGTGTCCTTCAGGGTTCAATACGCTATGTTATATCTAGGGGTTACCCCTGGGTCATGACACTATGAATACCCTCTCGTCGCTTCATTTTATAAAGCAATTAGAAGGAATACGACACTGAGTTAAGATAAAGATCGTTGGACTAATTAAATAATATCTCTATATGGTACCTAACTTCCCAAATATGATATCACTATCTAAACGCTACCTCTTTTTTTTTTTTTTTTTAGCTTATGGCTATCTTATCTATATCCTCATCTTTTTAAAATTGGACTATCTTATATTAGTTCCCTTTCACTCATCACAATAACATATGTACCATATGACTCTTAAGACACTTCAAGAAAGATACTTACGGTAACACAAATTGTTAAGAAAGGGAGTGACATGAACACCTTTAAATTTAGATTATTAGGTAAGAGAATGACACACATGGAATATGAAAGTTTTACTTCCATGCTTCAGGTGATCTAATTTGATTTATATGAGAAAGACATGACAAGGGTGATGCCTTAATGATGAAGGGAGTTTTGGCTTCACATACCTTGAATACTTTTCTAGCTAATAATAATACCACAAGTCTCCAACAATTAGACCCACGTAGATGCAACCTTCACATATTCAACCACTCATTTCAAACATCCCATAGACACCTTAATTAATTAGACACCATCAACTACAAAGCAACACATATGTTCATCAACAATCTAAATGGTTATTCAGCAGTTCATTCCAACAGTTTCCACCTATGCCCAAAAAACTAATCAAATTCTTAACAATTGTTTGGAGCGAGTTTCTTATATTTCCAACTAACAAAGTTCAAGATTGATTCTGCTCATAAATAGAGACACTCCAAAATTTCACTTTTATCAATATTTCCTTACTTTTCCCCCTTTCAAGAACTCCAATTAAAAATACCCATTTCTTAAGTTAGACTAAAAATCAAATCAAATAGTGACTAGTCCCTTATACTATATCCCAAATACGAATTCCATGATTGTATTTAAGTGTGGGGTAGAGGAATTACCTATTTGAATTCGAATTCCAACTTGAGGTCTTGATGAATCTCCACAATTCATGAACAAAAACTACAAGCTATCAAACAACTTAGAACCACTGTGTGCTTCTCCTTGAAATTAACTTTTTTTTTGCTTGTCTGAATCCCAAGTTGTCGACACCACTGAAGGCAACAAAGAGTACTTGCTGTTTCTTGGAAAATATTTCAAACCCCCAAGCTTCTTTATCTCTTGACTTAGTATTTTCTATAAGAAGAATAATTGTGACCCCACTTGACCAAATTATTAATTTCTTAATTAAGGTAGGGCCACTTTAATTTATTTTTATTTTCCCCTAACTAGAAGCTAAGTAGTGTATAATTTTATATATATCCACTACAAAACCCTGTAAATATGCCTGTTTATGAAAGTTAAACACTTTACGTATAATTCTCATAAAACTAGTTCCCGTACTTTCCTTTATTTTCTTTTTTTTGGTCGAGACACTACAATTTGCTCATTAGTAGCAATTCTATTGTCCCAAACTACATGCCCCTATAGGATTGTCCTAAATAACTCAAGCTAGTGAATCCATTTTAGCAAGAATGAATGTACGGTGTCCTTACCTTGGAAAGTAGGACCCTCTCTATTCGGTATGAGAGTTATACCAGATTCCATGTTATACCCCACATGGCCTATTGTCGTTAAACTGTAAATATCTCTCAAATGAACTATGGTTTCTTCAAAGGTTTTATGTAAGCTTTCCTTATGGTTTTCAAATATGCATTGACCTTGTTCATAATTTATGATTTCACTTTGAAGGATTTACTATGTTTTACTTGGTCATGCATATCATTTCTTAAGTTCACTATATTATTATGTTAATTTTTTTATACATTTTCCACATATTTTTTTACATTTAAAGTACTGATGAATTTTGTGTCTATATTGTTTCATTATATATGATCCAACGCTCCTCCGAGACGTGACTAGATCGAGATTACTCAGGTATTGATTACTTGGATTGGTGGGTCCTCATGGTTCGAGGCCTAGGCCATTGTCACTTTCATTGCTTTTTCAGTCTTTAAATTTCAGACTATGTTCGTGACTTAGGAGATTTCCTAGTCACATCTATGAATAGAAGGCTTATGTCAGACTTAGTTAATATTCTGTGTATTCTCTTATGTACATGGTTGGCACCTCTTATATCATCTAAATCCTTGATACTTATGTTGGTTTATATTCTCTTTTATTGTGTTTCATTATGTCATGCTTATGTCAATTGACTTTTCTAGGCCTCTTGGGGTCCTATTCTCCATGTCACTCATAGGGGGTACTTTAGATCATGAAAAACTTGGTATTCAGAGCATCAAGTTTTAGAAAGGTCCTAGGATGTCTGACAAGCCACATCGAGTAGAGTTTTGTTCATGAGTGTGAAGGCGCCACATTTATGAATAGGAGGCCACAAGATAGTTAGGAAACTTCAGTTTTTTCACTACTCTAAAGTCGTTCCATAAAGTTTATCTATATAAAGGTCTTCTTTCTAACTCTTTCCTGATGCTTTTAGAGAAATACCTCCTTGAGCTAACGTAAGAGAAATGAAGGTGACAATGAGGAGCACGTGGTTCCTCAAGTGTTCGTCGATCCTTTAGCCGAGCAAGTATCACATGCTAAGTTCCAAGTAACTTTCCACGTGTTGGCTCAAGGAATGATAGCCCAAGCTAATATAGAGGTTGTAGCTCCCATGAACCCAATTATGTGTACGGTGAAAACAAGGGGGAGGGACTTCACTAGGTTAAGTCCCTTAGAGTTTTATGGGTCCAAAATTGAGGAAAATCCCCAAGAGTTCATCGAGGAAATCCACAAGATTGTGGAGATTATGGGAGTTATGCAGTGAAAAAGGAGGATTTAGCCTCTTATCAACTTAAGAATGTTGCTCAAGTACGGTTCAATCAATGGAATGAAAAAAGGCAATTGATGCGGGTCTTCTTGATTGCGATAAATTCAAAGAGGCTTTACTTGATCGTTTCTTTGACCTTAAGATGAGGGAAGTGAAAGTGCTTGAGTTCATCATTCTTCAACAAGGGAGCATTAGTATGAAAGAGTATGAATTGAAGTACACTCAATTGTATAAGTATTCTCCTACTATGTTTGCCGACTCTAGGTCAAGAATGAGTAATTTTTTTTTGGGTGTGTCTAAAATGGTAGTCAAAAAGTGCCGAACCGCCATGCTAATGAAGGAGATGGATATCTACCATTTGATGAAACATTCCAAAAAATAGGGTAGGAGAAGCTAAAGGAGAAGGCTAAAGAGTCAAAGAGGGAAAGAACGGGTTATGGTGACTTTTCTCATTCTAGGTCCGGTGGACATAGTCATTCTCAATTTCTCAAAAAGTTCGCCGGTTAGTATTCTTCAAATGTTCCAGCTCCAAAGTTTAATAAAGGTGGGATGTCTAATCCTAAGCCTCAATGAGGTGGTGGTAGTGGGTCTTCTGTTCCCGCTTGCCAAAAGTGTGACAAGAGTCACTCGGGAAAATGCTTAGTCAGGATGGATATTTGCTATGGTTATAGGAAAAGTGGTCATAGGTTGAGGGATTGTCCATTGCTAATGGACAAAGGAAATGATGATAGGCATGCTCCATCTAGTAGTACTTGTTTGGGTGTTTCTCCTTGTCAGAACAGGTTCCATGTTCTTTAGACTCGACATGATCATTATGGTTCTCCAGATGTCGTGACCTTTATGTTACAAGTATTTCATCCTGATGTATATGATTTGTTTTTTCCGGGTGCTACATTGTATTTTGTGACTCCTTATGTGACAATGAGATTTGATGTTAGTCCCGAAATTCTTTTAGAACCTTTTTCTATCTCTAAACCTATTGGTGACTCCATTGTGGATAAACGAGACTATAGAAATTGACTTATTTCTATTTCTCATAGAGTCACTCGTGTTGATTTGATAGAGCTTTATATGTTGGGCTTCAGTTTCATTCTTGGGATGTATTGGCTACACTCTTGTTATGCTTGTAAGACCTGATTGGTCACATTCAAAGTCCCGAACGAACCTATCTTAGAATGGAAACAGAGAAATTCAGTGCCTAAAGGCCAGTTCATATCTTGCCTAAAGGATAGGAAAATGATTTCTATGGGTTGCCTTTATCATCTTGTTTGGGTTAGGGATACAGATTCTAAAACCCCTAATCTTGAGTTAGTTCCAATTGTAAATGAATTTTTAGAAGTGTTTACCAATGATCTTCTTTGTGTTCCTCTTGGAAGGGAAATACACTGCGGTATCGACCTTCCCCAAGATACGCAACCTATCTCTATTCCTCCTTACCGTATGACTCTGGTAGAACTTAAGGAATTAAAGGATCAGTTGAAGGATTTGTTGGATAAGAGTTTTACTAGGCCAAGTATCGCTCTATGGGGTGTTCCGGTGTTGTGTGTTTGATAGAAGGATGGTTCGCTCCGAATATGTATTGACTATTGGCACATGAATAAGGTCAATTAGTAAAGAATAAGTACCCTATACCAAGGATTGATGACTTATTTTATCAACTCCAAGGTGCAAGGGTTTTCTCAAAGATTGATCTTCGATTGGGGTATCATCAGTTTAGAGTAAGGGAAAGTGACATTCCGAAGGCAACTTATCAAACTTGGTATTGTCACTATCAGTTTCTTGTGATGTCATTTGGGTTGAAAAATGCCTCGATGACTTTCTTGGATCTTATGAATAGGTTGTTCAAGCAATATCTTGACATATTCATGATTGTGTTCATTGATGATATTTTGATTACTCATGAAGCGAGGATGAACATGTTGAGAATTTAAGGATAGTTTTGCAAATCCTCAAGGATTGTAAACTGTTATTGTCACGATCCAAAGTACTCCCTAGGCGTGACATGGTGTATAACACCCCGAGAGGCCCTACACAAGCCACTTGACATACATTTACACAATACAATAGACAAAAGTAGAAAATCCCATATAATGAAAGATTTTAACATAAGAGCGCAAGTCTACTCATAGTCTTGACAAGCCAATCTAATACATCAAAAAAGTGGTTGGGACGTAACTCGTACACCACGTACAACATACAAAAACTAAAGACACATGAAAATAAAGTAAAGATGACATGGTCCTCATTCAGGACCCAAAGTATATCCTAGACGTGACATGGAATATAAAACCCCGAGAGGCCCTACACAAGACACTTGACATACAGATACACAATTTATAAAAATAAAAGAGTCATATCAAAGCAAAACGTTCTACATATATGCAAAAGTCTAACATAGTCATGACAAGTCATCTAATACATCAAAAGAAGTGGTCGGGACGTAACCCGTACATCACATACAACATTCGAAAAAGTAAGGACATATGAAAGAAATAAAGGTGACTTAGTCCTCACAAGATGACAACTCATCAAATCTTTGAATCTACCAAGCAATCCTCTAGCCACGAACGGAGGGAGATGAAGTGTCATCCTTACATTATTAAACAAATATAGGCACAAATATGCATTAGAACATGAAATGCACTAAGTATGATGGATATGCATTAAAACATACAACATGATCATAAGAGGACATAATCAAAAACATGATATGCATGACCAAGCTGAACAATATAGAAATCATATAAAAAAGAATCGTAAATCATGAACATGGTCAATGCCTCTTTAAAACATAATGAAAGCCCCATTAAAACCATGATAGAAAATATAGATCATTTTGTGAGATATTACCTTTAATTGACAATAGACCATGCGAACTATACATGGAATCTGAGGTAGCTCCCACATCAAGAAGGGAGAGTCTACTTGCCAAGGTAGAACTTTGTATCGTAGTTCATATGCTATATGTGGATCCACTAGCTAGGCTATTTAAGGCAATCCTATGGGGGCACGTAGTATGGAACTAGAGGTTGCTAGTAGAGACTACCCTCTTTGAGCCTCCACCTCAAGTTCGGTCGGTGGTAAGTTAAATCCCAAAGAAATAGTCAATTCCATAAACATATCATCATCCATGGAAAATTACATTGCAATTACTAATCAAAGCTTAAAAATCATATAGTAGCTCATTAAATCTTAAATAGAGTATGTGTGAGAAAACCTTTCACCTATTCACGATTGCTTAATATGTGAGAAAATTCTTTCACAATTTCATTAATGCTCATCTTAAAGCACCATAATTCATAAAATTTTCCTTTTCATAAAACATGCATAACTTCATCAATAATAGATTCATAGCCTATTCATAAATCCAGATCTATTAGGGTTCATAGTTAAAATCATGATCAATGCATCAGTTCATGTGATTTTAATTGTAAAGCATGTAATCGAGTTAAAAAATCATAATAAGATCAAATTCAAGCAATTAAAATAACACAAATAGAACCAATGAAGATTTGAAAGAAAACCTAATCAATTTGATTGAAATTGAGTTGGAGAATTAGAGAAAACATTGGGGCTCAATGGGTGAATGAAACCATTGATGAATTCCTATATACCTTGAGGATCAAAGACCAAAATAAATGGTGAACAAGGAGAATTGACTTGAAAACCCTAGGCAGACATCGCTCCAGGACACGTCTACGGTGGGCTCCATTGGAGCCAAGCATGATGAGACACCGGGCATTGATGGCCAGACTGAGGGAGTGGACGACATGCAGATTTCACCCTAGGCCTAGCCTGACAGGATGACTCTTTGCCTCCCTTTATGTTTTCTTTTTAGACTATTTCTGATTTTATTTGCATTTGAGGACAACTGCTTTTTTTTTTTGTTAGCGGGGTGAGGTATTTCCATACCTACCTCTTGTGGGCTGTTTTTGTGAATATTGGTTTGTTTTTGGTTTTAGTTTTGTAAATATTGGAGCTTCTTGGTGTTTATATATATCTTGGTTGCTGATAAATTGTGGCCCATTGTTTTAATATTAAATTGGTTTTGAACCAAGTTTAAAATTTTTGCCACCTCTTTTGTGTGTGATTGTGGTTGTTCTTGTACAAATTTGAGTATCAGTTGTGGTCAATACCGATGACATGAATTGTTTTCTTAATTGAAAAAAATGAATGTGCGGCTACGATGAGGCAAACTAAGTTACATAGAAAATATGTGAACTTAGCATCTCGTTGTGACTAGCCGATTGTCGATTAAGTCTCTTGTGATGAACATTGCACGCTAGCTAGAAAGTGTGGAGTCTTGTTTGATAATTGTATCAATGCCTTGTGTGGTAAGGTTGTCTTGAACATTGAGCTTGATGACACCTAGAATTTTCCCCGTTGGTCCGGTTAATAGAGTGAATCAAGCAATTGAAATGATCTTAGGTAAAAGTTTTGAAGAGTGAACCAAATTGACAATATACCTCTTTGTGGTCAACCTTGTGAGAAGTGTGAACCTTGCTTGGCACCTTGTGAGCCTATCCTTTTCTTTGGAAGAAACTTGAACAACTTTGACCTTTTTATCCCATCACCCATAACCTTCATGAAGTATTGGTTCGTTTGAATAGGAAACTTAGGCCAAAAGCCTAAGTTGGGGGTTTGGTGAAAAAGAAGGAAAGTCAAGAAGTGTGAAAATTTCCCCTTTGATGGATTGGTTTGAAAAAGATGGAAACCCTGCATTTCAAGAAGTGTGAAAATTTCCCCTTTGACGGATTGGTTTGAAAAAGATGGAACCCCTCCATGTAAAAATAAAAGAAAAGAAGAAAGAAAAGAAAAAGACTGAAAAACAAAAAAAAGTTGTGAAACAAAGTGTGTGAAAATAGTAAAAGAAATGGGGTATCCGTTGATTCATGTTTAGTTGAATAATGGGGTGGATTATGAACATGTTTGGATGTGAAAGAGAAGGAGAAAAGGTGATTTTCAGGCCATACTTCATGAAGGTAGAAGACACTAAGCCTAAATGACCATACCTGTCACGACCCAGAGGTACCCCCTAGACGTAACATGGCGTATAGAACCCCGAAGGACTCCATACAAGCCACTTAGTCTTCATAACATAAGAAATAGAAAAATAAGAGTAAAACACATTTCAAGTCTAAAAATTTTCATAAACAAAAGCGGAGGACTAGACACTTTGTTTCAACATAGCCATCTATTACAATCTTGAATGAAATAGGGCCTAGCCCATACAACATGTCCAAAAAGGGAAAGTACCTAAAAGGAAACTAAAACATAAGAAAAGCCATCCTCGAACCATGAGGACTCACCAAGCTCGGGAAGACAATCACGTCCAAGCTCTAGCCATAAGAATGATCACCTCGAGAACCAGACCGTACACTTAGGAAAACTGTAGGCAAAAGTAGGTGTTAGTACAAAGATGCACTAAGTATGATAGCAATGCATAAAAACACTTGAAACATGCAAAAAGGGACATTTCATTTTAAAGCATGCAATTTATCAAGTTTAAACATGCATAAGAGGTTAGAAATCATAAGTCATAAAACATAGGCAACATAAGTCGTCATCATCAAAACCTTTGAACATATATACAAAGCTTCTTGAGTAACTATAGTTCATTATTCATGTTCTTGTTCTTTTTGTGGGAATAAGCCTTAACCGACATGAGACCATGTGAGCTGTGACATGATCACCCGGTGTTACCCATACCGAAAAGGGTTGTCTTACTTGCCTAAGGTAGAACCATGGTTTGTTAGCTTAGATGGATCCACTAGCTAAATATCCTACGGGGGCACGTAGTTTATGGGATAAGAAGATTGTTACTAGAAACCAGACCTTGCTGATGGAAGAGCTTCCACCTCATTTGCAATATCAACTCGGTGCTAAGCTTTAATTCCACGGAGTACTTATTAAGTCTTGACTTAACTCATGCTCATGGAAGGATGTCCTTGAAAAACAATCCAAGTTAGTTCATTAGGATAGCTCTAAGTTCACGCGTGAGAAAACCTTTCAACGTCCATGTCTACATGTAAGTATTAGATTCAATTAGGTGAGAAAGCCTTTCAACCTAGAATCTTCATTATGTGAGAAAACCCTTTCACATCATGTTCATGCATAGGTGTGTATTTGAGAATATTCTTTCAACAACACAACAACAACAATATCATAATCATTGACACTTCACTCTCAAAGTGTCATTAAAGCATTTACATAGATTTTGTAAAACATGCATAAATCTCATGCTTTGCCCTTCCAAGGTTCAAAACCCACTGTCAATCAACACATCTTGAATTCAAGCATTCGACATGGATATCATCATAATTCAATTGATTCAATCACTACATGCATAATTTCATAACATTCATCTTTCATTAACAAAGACCCACATCATAAGATCATAATTGATAAATATGGAAATTTCATGGGTTCTTGGGGATTCATCTTAAAAAGCATAGGAAATCATCAATTCATGCTTAATATAACTTGATTCAACCATTAGAATCAAGTTTGAAAGGAACCCATGATTTTTGAATTAAACCCTAACATTAAGGGATTTTTATCTTTGAAATTGAGATCTTGAGAGGGCTCCATGGATGAAAGCTATCCATGGATGAAGACTACCATACCTTAACAACAAAGCCCAATGAATTTTATGTCAAGAACCTTACTTCTTGAAACCTAGCTTGAACCTCCTTCTTCTTCTTCTTTGAGTTCTAGAGAGAGAATATTTTGGGGAGGATGAACTTTGGGAATTGATTTGGGTTTTGGAAATAATGACTTGAATGGGTTGATTTTTGAGTTAAAATGACTTATATAGTGACCCTAGACTTAGGCAAAACGACCTCACTTAAGTTGGACCAAAACCGGAAAAGACCCAACACAACCTTCATTTAAGTGGGCTGCCCAGGCCTCACGTGGGGTCTCACGAGTTGTGGTCATCACCACGAGCCGTGGTTCCCTTTGTGGACTTGAGACAGTGGCTTGGCAACAAGTGCCTTTAGCCCACATACCTAAGGCACCTTCACGGAGGGCTCCACAAGCCGTGGTGCTTGCGACGAGCCGTAGTCCCTCTCGTAGGCCTTCAGGCAGTGGCTTCCACCTCCTCTCCACCCTCACACACCCAACTCCCCTCCACGAACCTTCCCACGAGCCGTGGTCTTCACCACGAGCCGTGAGGTGGATCGTGAAGAGGATCTTGCCTAGCCCACCAGGAGCCCCACCAAGGGCCGTGGTCTTGACCATGGGCCGTGGTGGTTGGCATGGTAGGTGGGGCAGTGCCTACACCATGGTAAGCTTCCCTAGCCCACTAAAGGGTTTGTTTGATGGTTTGGCTCATGAAGATCCCCATTAGCATATAAGAAATTTCGTTGATGTCTAGGAACCGTTCTCATTTAAGAACATATCTCAAGAATCGGTTCGATTGAGGTTGTTCCCATTTTCTCTGAAGGGAAAGGTAAGCAAGTGGTTGGCTGAGTTGCTAAGAGATTCTATCACTTCGTGGGACGAGCTTATTACTGCAATCCAAGTGTGATTATTTCCCCCTTCGAAGATGATGACTCTTAGGGATAGTATCCAAAGCTTCAAGCATTTGGAAGGTGAGCCAATTCATGAGACTTGGCTGAGGTTAAGAAGATGGTGCTACAATGCTTAACTCATGGACTTCCCGATAATATGCTGCTGCAATATTTCTATAGAAGCCTCAATTCGGTGAACAAGGGAGTGGCTGACCAACTTTCTCCAGGTGGTTTAATGCAACAGCCCTATGCGATAGCTTGCCAACTCCTTGATTGCATGACCAAGATAAACAGGTCATGGTACACTCGATAAGACCAAGTCTCTCCTCTGACTTATAAATTGACAAAAGAACAGATCGAAACAGATCAAGAGAGAGACCAGAACATGGATAAAATGATGATGCAGCTAGATATCTTGGCTAAGAATGTCATGGGTGCTGGTTCAAAGAGTGTAAATGATGTGGGGGTTGGTGGAGTGAGCCCTGATGATCAAAGTTTTGAATCTCTATAATACGAGAAAGAAAACTTCTTACACAACCAAGGAGGAGGTTATCATGCTAACTACCTAAGGCCGGGTGGTAATCAAGGTTGGAATAGAGATGAGGGCTGGAGAGACCGTGACAGATAGTGGCGTGATCGTAACGCCTCTTGGAAGGAAAGATAAGGGGAGAAGGATAGGTATGTGCCTCCCCATGAGCGTCAAAAGCCCAAAGATTTTGAGGGTGGTCGTACGGAAGACATGCTCTCACGCATTCTTAACAGGGTTGAAGGGTTCGATAAAGTGTTGAAGGAAATGAAGGAAGATGTATCGACTCTTAACCAGACGGTGACCTCTCATTCCGTCTCTATCAAGCAGCAGGAGACCCAAATGGGTCAAATTTCATCTCATCTAAACCCAAGACAACTAGGTGGGTTTCCTAGTGATACTATGGAAAACCCCAAGAATGAAGCTTGAATGGGTACTTGCGTCATGCCACAACGTTAAATATGACGCTATTTGGGAGGCAACCCATGTTTTTGATGTTTTTAATATTGCATTTGACTAACGGGTGTTGATTGTGCATGTTGGAAAATGGAGTGTGTTTGAGAATGTGCAGGTTGGCGAGCTAAGAGTCAACTCGGTGACTCGTTGAAGAGGTCGGTGAGCCTGACTTTGCCCGCTATTTGGACCCCCTAATTAACTGGAGGTCCTGTAAAACTCGTCGAGGTAAGTCACCACTAAGTGTATCGCCTAGTGGTTCGGCGTGATCGACTAATACCGCCGAAAGGGCCGCGAACTGAAAGGCTTTTAAAGGCCAAACGGTTTGAAATTTCAAAATCTTTCGTATTCTCTCATTTCTAACCCCGTACACTCTCACCCGCACTTTAGATTTCCCATATTATTGCTAGTTTATTTGCTTTTTGCTCTTGATCTTGTGTTTGGATTTGGATTACATTGCCGCCAAGCATATCAAATTCTTCATTTGGCCTAAAGGTTGATTTTTCCGAACCCCGAACTCTAGATTAGTAGTTGAACTCGAATGCCTTTGATAATTTAGTATTGATGTGTGTTGGGCATGTGTTGAAATCATGTTTTATGCGTTGTTGTGCCTATTTTGTGTTTCGTAATTGTGTCGATTTGCTTAAAATGATGAATTCCCGTGCTTAATGCATTAAAATCGACTTTAA
The DNA here is from genome assembly GCA_029582245.1 of Solanum etuberosum. NCBI lineage: Eukaryota > Viridiplantae > Streptophyta > Magnoliopsida > Solanales > Solanaceae > Solanum > Solanum etuberosum. The sequence goes on along the minus strand of JAJONR010001511.1, from coordinate 15,111 downwards.
ATTATTGGGTTGCGGTTATTTTGTGTTGCGTCTAGTTGGGTGAAGTCTAAGTAACCCCCAAGTTGTGCCAAATGAAGTAATTTGCCCGATGATGGAACCTTTGACGCCATTCCTAAGGGTGAAAGTCGTCGAGTGGCCAATTTTAGCCAAATCGGGGGAAGTCTGAGTACCCCGGAGGCATGGGCCTTATGGGTCTTGTCCTAATTGCATAGTGTAGCTCTTTGATTTTCATTTCGGGTGCTGCGGGCTTGATTTTGGAAATCGGAATTGAAAATTGGCACGTTGGGCTGTTTGGCGAGCTGGGTCAAGCTCACCGAACGGTTCGGCGGTTTGCCAACGTCCTCCTTTGATCGCCTTTAATTTCATTATTTGGCTAGTAAGAGTCTGTAACTTTCAGTGGGAAGCCTGAGCTCATCGAGTTCACTCGGCGACTCGCCGAAAGGTTCCTTTGATTGCCCATTCAGCGCCCTTAACCCCTAAAATGCAGTTTAATATTCGGTGAGCTAGCCTTTGCTCACCGAGTTGCGTCGGTGATTCGCTGAAGGGCCCTGAGTGTCGCCAACATGCCTTATTCTGAGAACTTTTTGGGCTGGTTCGTTTGGCGAGCCTATCTGGCTCGCCTAAGTGACTCGGCGACTCGCCGACTGGTTCGGTGAGTCTTTCTACAACCTTATTTCTGCAAATATTTCTTGACATTTTTCTAACTCTTCCTAATTTGTTTTGCAGATATGGCTAGGACTAATTGGGATGAAAGTGGCATGCCGCCCCGCAAACGAGCACGGGGCATCGTAATAAATGAGAGAGTTGCTGCTCCCAATGAAAAGGGCAAGAAAGCAGCTCCAAAGGGAGGCAAAGGCAAGGGCAAATGGCCCGTAGCTGAGAGACCAGAGCACAACTCTAGCAGTGATGGGGAATCTTTTTACTCTCATTTCTCACTCTCCGAGCCTGAGGATGACCAACCACTACAGACCCAGCGAGCAGAGATTCGTGCAAGGTTTCGCCAAGATCCATCTAGGATCCCAGAGTCTACCCCTCCTACTGCTGATACAGTGCCAGCTTTGGCACAAACGGTGGTTCCAGCACCACCAGTTTAGGGTCCTCCTCCCCGGTTACTCAATCGGTTAAAGGCCGAGGGACTGAGGACCATTCTCGAGGAGAAGCGATTGTCCACACATGGAGTAGTGGACATGCACCCGAATGTGTGGGACACTCTCCTGTTTCACCAATTTGAGATCTTCACCAGGCCCCATGGCCCATATATCCCTACTTGGGTCCGGGAATTTTATACAGCCTACAGTGACCTAGTGCCCTAAGGAAAGAAGAAGGCTAGTGCCTTCCGACCGGTAGAGTCTGTGATGGTCCGAGGGAGGATGGTGAGATGCAGCAGTGATGACATCAATATTGTATTTGATAGGGTTGTAGGTGTTGAGCATGAGTACCAGAGGTTGATGACTTCACAGACTCTGGATGACCTAAAGGGCTGGCTAGCTCCCCTCATTTCTTACACCACCCCTAGGTGGATTGAGGCCAGAGCACCTATTGAGAAGAAGGATCTGAACATAGTACCTCGGTACTGGGTTGGATTTATTAGCAACTCTATCATGCCGTCGCAGAATGAGTCAATTCTCCACCACACAAAGGCGTCCTGTCTCGAATCTCTTATGGCCAGGAAGAGTCTAAACTTAGGATTAATCATAGAGCAGGAGATGGCCATGAGGGCCAAACAGCGCCAGACATCCCTTCCGTTCCCAGTGCTTATTACAGAGTTGTGTCGGAGGGCTGGAGTTCCTCTTGATGAGAAGAGGGATGTTGAGGTCACACCCACATCCTCCACCGACATCCGGTGCATAGAGGCCGAGTACACACAGTATGAGGGGTATACGAGGAGATCAGCTCTGGTGGACACATCCCTAGAGGTGGACATTGATTCTATACCTGCAGAGGCATCTTTGCCTACTCAGGCCTCTGGGCCTTTAGGTACATCCACTTTCACTCCTTCCAGGCCCCAGGTTCTTCTACTGCTTCAGGTACCACTGCCTCTAGGCCTCCAATCACTCAGGCCATGCTCCTCAAGATGGGGCACCTAGCCCATTCTGCCGATGTGCGGGCTTCCCGGCTAGAGGCCGAGGTGCCCTGGATGATTGAGCGAGCCATCACAACTGCACCCACACCTCTCTAGGCTACCATTGATGCTCTCACTGCGAGAGTAGTTACTTGTGAGAGAGGACATGGGGTGACTACCGAGGTCACGACTTTGAAAGCTGAGGCTACTGAGCTTAAGAAGGATGTGGACCATCTTAAGTCCACAGATTTCACTTCGTTGTTTGGGTCAGTTGAGATCCCCGAGGATCCGAGTGCTGAGAGGCCAGCCCATGTTGAGGTACCTCCGGCTACTACCGGAGACAATATCATGGAGGATGTTACTGCTGATGAGTCTGAGGCTGAAACCGATGAGGAGCAGCTTGAGGAGCGATATGCTGTCGTATATGATGATCTGGCAGACCTAGAGGGTTCCATGATTGAGACTGCCCGACAAGCCTTGCGGGATGGTTCTATGGCAGGCTCCAGTGGAGCTAGTGCTGCTGCTACTCTGGGCACTGATGCCCAGACCCAGAGTACTACCCCAGGCACTGATTCCCCGGCAGATGGAGTGACTGTGTAGATAGGATCATTCTTTACCTCCCTCTCTGTTGTTTTTATTGATTGATGTTGTTTTAGTTGCATTTGAGGACAACTGCTTTTCTTTTGTGGGTGGGGTGAGGTATTTCCATACCCACTTCTTGTGATTCTGTTTAATTTATGTATTTTGGATATTTTGATCAATATATGCGTTTTGATTTCAATTTTGTGGATGTTTGAGCTTGTGGCTCATTGTTTTTCATGGAAATGGTTTTGACCTATTTATAAAAAATAAAATTGTGCCACCTCCTTTGTGTATGAATGTGGTTGTTCTTGTGCAAATTTGAATATCGATTATGATCAATACCTATGATTTGAATAATGCTCTTAATTGAATGAAATGAATGTGCGGCTACGATGAGGCCAATGAAGTTGCATAGACAATGTGTGAACTTTTAGCATCTCATTGTGACTAGCCGGTTATCGAATGAGCCTCTTGTAATGAACATTGCACATTAGCGAAAGTGTGGAGTTTTGTTTGATATTTGTGCCAGTGCCTTGTGTGTTGCGATTACTTTGACAATTGTGTGATGACACCTAGAATTTGCCCCGTTGGTCCGGTTGACTAAGTGATGCAAGCACTTGATAAGATCTTAGGCAACGATTTTGAAGAGTGAGATAATTTGACAATATACCTCTTTTGTGGCAAACCTTGTGGGATGTGTGAACCTTGCTTGAACCCCCTTGAGCCTTATCCTTTTCTTGGAAGAAACTTGATCAATCGTGATTCCTCTTTATCCATCTACCCATAACTTTCATGAAGTGTGGTTTGTGTGAATAGTCAACTTACGCCAAAAGCCTAAGTTGGGGTGTGGTGAAAAGAGAAGGAAAATCAAGAAGTGTGAAAAATCCCCCTTTGAGAATAGTTTTGAAAAAGATGGAACCCCTCCATGTAAAAAAAAAGAAAAGAAAAGAGAAAAGAAGCAAAGAAAAAGAATGAAAAAGTTGTGAAATAAAGTGATGAAAATTGTAAAAGAAATGGGGTGTCCGATAATTCATAGGAAGTTGAATAATGGGGTGGAATATGAGCATGTTTTAATTGTTAAAGAAAAGAAGGAATCTGATGATTCAGGCCACACTTCATGAAGGTAGAATCCAATGAGCCTAAATGACCATACTTTGACACTCAGCCCCATTACAAGCCATGAAAAGACCTTTGTGATCTTGAGTGAGCTGAAACAAATGTTGATTGGAAAATAAGGGCAAACCTATGGGTGAAGTCATGCATGTGTTCACTTTTGTGAGTGTGAGAGTTGTATGTGATTCTGGAACTTTAAATTGCTGAGAAATAGTGTGTGAATATCGAATCATCTTTGTTGTGAGGGCATTTGAATACCTTTGTTGAGCTTGAACTTACATTTGAAGCAAGTATTGTGAACTTGAGCATCTTTGGTAATGGTGAGTCACAATTTGAATCTTTGAGTGCACAATTGATCATTGCATGAGTAAATTGAGCCTTGTTGTGTGCATTCATGTTGAGTCTAATGCAGCACTGTTTGAGACATCCTTTTTAAACTACTGATCTTGAGTTTTACTTGAGGACAAGCAAAAGTTTAAGTTGGGGGTGTTGATGAGTCCGAGATTTGGACTCATTTAGGGCTTTGTTTTGATAGATTAAGTGTCTTCAAATGCCTAATTTATGCTATAAACTGATGTTAATGCCTTGATTTTTAGGTACATGGATTGAGGAGCAAAGCAAGGACACTAACAGGCAAAAAGGAACAAAACAAGCTGAAGAAATGAAGAAGGGCGAGCCTGAAGATCGCCAAGAGCACTCGGCGTGTCACCGAGTGGCTAATCTCACCGCCTAAAGTTCTAGTGTGCCAAACCCTGAAGGAAGAAACAAAGTCGGCGACGAAAAGGAGAAGTCGGTGAATCGCCGAGTCGTTCCGCGAAGTAAAGATAGATCTCCCTAAGTTACAGACCTCGAGGATGCTGAATGCTAAGGTGAAAAGGCGATGGAAGAGGTCAAAGGGCGGCTCGCCGAGTGGTTCGGCGAGCCCGACTTACTTCGCCGAGTGGCCCTTCGTGGCTTATTTTCGGCGACTATAAATTACATTTTGAACAGTAATTTAGATGAAAACTTTATCAATTTCTTTATCTATCTTTGGACATCGAATTAGTCTAGAACAATTTTCTCTTGAGTTCTCTTAGTAGAATTGAGGGTTTTGCGACTCAACTTGGAGATTACACAAGTGGGTTTCTAATTTTCTTCGAATTGGAGCATTGTAAAACTTGAATTCCTCTTACCTAGTTGATGGCTAATCGATTCGGTAACGGATTTTATCTTTTTATGATGTTCGGCTAAAACCCCAATTCTTGGGTGTGATCAAGTGATTATGGGTTGAATTAGTGTACGGGTATTGCTAATTACTAGTTTGAATGCTATTTTAAAGTGGGTTTAATCATTAGCTGTGGGTTAATTTATGAATTGTAGTTGCTAATGCAGTTCTAATTTTGTGTTCTTAGCTTGCTAGAGAGAGAGGTTTTTGAACCAAAGCTTTTCATTAATGATTTGTATGTATTGGGTTGATTTGGGTTCAGCTCGAAAGAGTGAATCCTAAACCCAGTCTTACCCATCTTGCTCGAGAGAGAAGATGCATTAAGGTTATGGACTCCTCTTAATTGCTATGCTTGTTGATGTTCAAGAAAAATCACTCGAAGCGGAATAGTTGTTCGAGAGAAAGCTATTTCAATTATAGTCTAGCCTACCCACTGATTTTAGGCTATTTACTAGTAGTTTCAATTACCCATATATCGAAATTTTCCTATAATCGATCACATCCCGAGAATTCCACTCCTTATTGTTATCTCACTGCTTTTTTTGACTGATTGTAGTTTAGAATTTGAAAACCCAAAAACCCCCATTTGACATTCGTGTCACCCCTTTTATTTGATATGTCTTTTTCCGATAATATCTATTCCTATAGCTAGTTAGATCACATTTGTACTTCTTAATTGAATTTGAACACTACCGCTCCCTATGGGATTCGACCCCAACTCATTTGTTGGGTTTTATACTTCTTAATGATCGTTCGCACCTAGAATTGGATGAGGTGTGCTTGAAACTTTAATCACTTCATGGATGAAAGAGATCCATGAATAAATAAACCATCATACCTTGATTACAATGCCCTCAAAGCTTGAAATAATAGAGACTTGCCTTGACCTAGCTTGATCTCTTCTTCTTCTTCTTCACTTTCTAGAGAGAGAATATTTGAGAGGGAATTGAGTTTCTTTTTGGTTAGTTGAGAGAATGACTTAAATGACTTAATTTTGGGGTCTAAAGTCTTTATATAGGTGGTCTAAACTAGGGTAAAACGACACTACTTAATCCTATTTAAATCTGGAAAGTTCCATTAAGCCCTCACTAACCGACCTTACTATCCCATCCATGAGACCCCGACCACGGGGCGTAGGTTGACCTATGGCCCGTCCTGGTTGGGCGTGGTTTGGGGTCTGTAACACTGGAAATTGGCCCTTGACCTACGGAGCCCAACCACGTGGCGTGGACCCATCCACGAGGCGTGGGTCCTGCCCGTGGTTACTACCTTAGGCAGTTTTCAAGGGGGCTCATCCACGGGGCGTGGATGGCCCTCGTGGGTGACACCTTGATGCCCTAACATGCTAAACCCTCTATTTAAGTTCGGGGTGTTACATGATAGATCTAAGCTAGGCTTATGATTTTGAGGGAGAGCCCATAATATTCAAGGTTGATATGCACGAACTCTATCCAAACCATCAAAACTTGGATTGCAGTAATAAGCTCGTCCCACGAAGTGATAGAATCTCTTAGCAACTCAGCCAACCACTTGCTTACCTCTCCCTTCAGAGAAAATGGGAACAACCTCAATCGAACCGATTCTTGAGATATGTTCTTAAATGAGAACGGTTCCTAGACATCAACGAAATTTCTTATATGCTAATGGGGATCTTCATGAGCCAAACCATCAAACATTGTCTAATTAGTTGATATGCACGAACTCTTACCATCACTAGAAAAGATTCATAATTTTTTTCTTAAAAAAATGTCATTTTCACTAATATCCGTAACCAAACAAACTTTCTCAAAATTGAAATAAATATGTTTTTAATAATAAAGTAAATTTTACACTCGAATCTATAATTACTACTATTAAATTATCTAGGTAGTCATTTGATATAAAAATTGTTGGAAATAAATATATACACCTAGCAAATAGTAGCGTACACCTTGTTTCTCATTATGTGTGATCTTGTTGGTAACAATTTGAAGTCCATTATATACTTGCATTTTCTCTGAGTTGATTATTTCTCCTCAAAAATGGGTGGCAAGGTCAATAGAGAGACGAGATTTTTCCGTTCCTGTTGCTCCCATTATGAACACCACATTTTTCTTGTTGAACTTATTATTGTTGATAAAAGTATTCATTTTCTCTACGCATAAAATAAAATAAAAATAATAATTAGTTTTAAAAATTAAATAATCTCATAAAAACCACTCATGCATGTTGTCAGACATTAAAAAATCTTGTAAATATAAAGTCAATAAGTAGAAACCTTACTTGAGATGGAATATACTATGCAAACAAATATATATTTTTCTTGATGGTGGTTATGAAAGAAATTGCATTGAGATTTTATAGTAAAATGTGTTTGTGGACTTATTAATTGGCATACCATATTCAGAATTACTGATATATTTTAGGATAAGAATGACTTTTGAAAAATATAAAGATATGTCAACTTGAATTTTTTTAATTATAATTAAATAATTTTAGGATAAAGTTATTAGATGTACATTGTTAGGAGATCGCATATAAGTGGGATTTTATACTAAAAATGTAATTGTGAACTTATTAGTTTGTATACCAAATTAAAAATTGTTCATATCTTTTAAGATAAGAATAGTTCTTGAAAAAACCTATAGATACGTCAGCTTAAATTTTGATAATTAGACTTAAATAGTTTTAGGATGAAGTTTCTAGATGCACACTGTTAGGAGATCACATACAGAATTGACGAAAAGATCAATTTCAAAACGATTGCAAAATGAACTCAATAATATTTCTGAAGGAATACACTCAAGTAATAATGCGTCAATTCTTGCACTATTTAACAACACATCATAAGTGTTAAGACTAATTCCATTAGAGGAAGGAACAATTATCGATAACTATTTCAATTACAAGTATTTATATCAACTTGTGCAGCATGTATTAACAAAAAAAAATTTATTTAACCATTGAATCAAGCTTCCATCATCGTGATTGCATTAGGTAGAATATATTCCCTTAAATGATCCTTACCGATAGATTGCATTTTACTATTTGCTCTTCTTTTTTTATGTAACAATTTTAAATTTATAGTTAAGAATTTTATTTCTTTGGAAGGGTAGAATCTTCCCCAACATTTATGGTCATTTATTTTTTCACTCTATTACCTTATCATTAAGATTGATCTCATGTTATTGTGTGAGCGCGTGTTTATATTAATATATTAAATATCAAAGACTTGGACTTGGACTTGGACTTGAGGCTTGGTCTTGGATCGGACCTTATAATAAGTATTTATATAAAATTTTAATATGTAGGTATCATCTTTGCTCTACAAAGAACAATGTTTTCCCCGACGCAATTTAAATATAGAACATAAGTAATAAAAGCGGGAAGACAAGAATAATATATATAGAAAGAAGGGTCATATCATATATATATATATTTGTAGTACGATACAAACTGTAAAAAATTGGCCCAAAAGTGCCCAAGAGACAAAATAACACAAGATACAGATAATGATAGTTTATGTAGACTCAATAATGATATTGTGATCATCATTTGTGAGAAATCTTTTCAAAATATCAATGCATAGTTTCAAAACAATATTTCTTCATGTTTCAACACCTTCTTTTCTAACATCTTCGAAAACGTCAGTAGAAATATTATGATGCACCAACCATTTTTTCTCATTTATCAATCGTTGAATCTTGTCAAGTTGGTGATAAATTAATATACAAGTGTTACACTTGATATTTGTAATTGAAGATTGATAAATTATCTTCTTTGATTCATCATCTTCGTTTGTATTTTTTTCTTCTCTTAAATATCTGTCCATTTCAGGAACACCAATGGACCATCAGATTCCTTTTGTTTAATCTGCATCTGGAATAAATATTTGCCGCACCTCATCCACTAGCCCTGCAGGCAACATAAATTTAAGAATAGTTTTATTTAGTGGAACATAGATTTGATAACCCAAAATATTAATGAAAAAATTATATAAGAATTTTTTTTAGCCAGATCCATGATTATATTTCATCCACGTAAAGCCTTGATTAATATATAAAATAATTACAAAAATTACCTGCATTGACCATTTGATCGACCCTCATGTCAACTCTAGTGTTCAAGAGTGATTGCTCTACATCAATCCAAATAAAGCAACTATCATACATATATTTGAAATTGAACACAGGGTCTTCCATGAGTTTTTCATTATACGAATTTGCCCCTCCAACAATGATTGCAACGCATTGAGGTTTCCAAATTTGTTCTATGTAGACAATTACTTGCAAACAGAAATCTTCAGCCATGAAATTTTAATTTGGCCCAATTTTACCTGAGAAAATATGAAACAAAATAACGGTCAATTATTATTCACATCAAAATAAACCAAACATCATCTAATTAGTTGTTATGCACGAACTCTTACCATCACTAGAAAATATTCATAATTTTTTCCTTAAGGAAATGTCATTTTCACAAATATCCGTAACCAAATAAACTTTCTTAGAATTGAAATAAATATTTTTTTAATAATAAAGTATATTTTCCACTCGAATATTTAATTACTACTATTAAATTATCTAGGTAATCATGTGATATAAAAATTATTGGAAATAAATATATATATACCTAACAAATAGTGCCGTACACCTTGTTTCTCATTGTGTGTGATCTTGTTGGTAACAATTTCAAGTCCCTTATATACTTGCATTTTGTTTTAGTCGATTATTTCTCCTCAAAAATGGGTGGCAAGGATAATAGAGAGACGAGATTTTCCCATTCATGTTGCTCCCAATATGAACACCACTTTCTTCTTGTTGAACTTGTTATTGTTGATAAATGTATTCATTTTCTCTACACATAAAATGTAACATCCCGCCTTAGAAAGAGCTAAAATTTAGAAAGAACTATGTTGGAAGGAGCCAAATTGAGAATTTTTCAAGTTATGCTTAAGTTGTGAGTTCTAGGTCAACATCAAACAACCATAACTTTCAGTACATGATGAATTATGTGGCCCATAAGATATCAAATGAAAGGTCTTTGAGTCCTCTTTCCAGAACCACCCAGTTTGCTAAGTTTCGAGTTCAGATGAGGGAGATATGCCTATTTGAAGTCAGCCTATCGAGTTAAGGAAAGTTACCCAAATTAATGAGGGGTATTTTGGTCTTTTTCTTATCCCATCAGCTTAAAATGTTTTGCAGTAATAATTTTGAGGTCAAATCTGATTTGGGTCAGTTTTTACAGTCCTAAATATGCTTAGGGTTTTGAGAAGAGTTCAAGAGGAGAAAAGAGGAAAGGTTCAAGGCGTTCTTCATGATTCGTGAGATTTGTCGAGGAATTTCACTAAATTAAGGTATGTAAGCTTCCATAGTGATGGGTTAATTCACCCACACGCCAATCATGATTTATATATTCGAATTCATCTATAAAAATTGAGAAATTTAAGTTCTTCATGAATGTTCTTGAAGTGTTGTTCTTCGTTCTTGAGGCGAGGATCTTGTTAATGACCATTATTCTTGAGGTTTTTCGAGTAGATTTTCATGTAAATAATTTGATTTAACGAATCTAAGAGGGTTTGGATGAAACCATTCAATTCTAGGCGAATTAGCGTCAAAAAATAAAAATAAAAAATCTTCGAATTTTCTGGGGCAGAGGCTGGCGCGCCAGAACTGCGCCTCTGAAGTTCAAGGGCTGGCGCCCCACGCCACTCAGTGCGCCAGGGTCGCCTGCCCCGTCCTGTTTTCAGTCGTTTGCTCCACCTGAGTTCCTTTAAGGTGTACCTTTACTCCTTTCTGATTCTAACTACTCTAAACTACATATAATCATCGATAGATCCTTCATAACATGAATCATAACCCTTGAATTCAAAATTCAAATTCAAGGTAGAGTTAAGAGTAAAGTCTTGAGAGTTCTTTCGAGTCATTTTGAGAAGTCTTTTACAATCTTTTAAAACTTGTTTTAAGACTTGAATACTTGAGTTTGATGATGAGGAGAGTTGAGTGTCATTTTTTCAAAATGAATATATAGGAACTAAGTATTCCCAAGAGTAAATGTTTTCACATTTAAAATGAGAGGAAATATTGATTTCCAAATGAGTTCATGAGGAGTTTTTGAGTGTGATCTCTTTTAAGAGAACCTTTTGAGTAATAATCTCAAAGATTGAGGATGAGAAAATATTTTTAAACATATGAGCTGAGTTATATTTTAGGACTAGTATTGAGCACCGATATGGAGACGAGTTCATACAACTTAAAGTCCTCATAAACCATGTAGCCAACGTGGGTAGAAAGGGTCATACTTTTTAGATGATTCCTTATTGATTTTTAAGCATAGCTTAGTGGATCCACTTATTTGAGGATGTCTTATTTTCTGACTAGGTATAGGACAGTTCTGGCAGCGTGGGTGAGACATTGTATCATCACATAGCTCATAGTAATGGTTGTCAGTTAGAGAATCTCCCAAATAGAGTTATTTTGTATCTTTATGTACAAACTGAGTTATTATTGTATTTCTAAATACATTGAGTTGTTATCTATTGTTTTAAATGCTTTATATAAACCACATATTTATTGTTGTTTTTATACTGTATTGAGTTCAGTATCCATGAGTTGAGGCTGAGTTATATAGAGTTGAGGTGAGTATGTTTCCCTCTTTCCAAGTTCAAGCTTTTATGTTATGTTCAGTATTCCCCTTAAATGGTCGTACATTCAATGTACTTGTAACACCCGGAAAACTAGTAAGTTAAACTATAGTTTTACGTGAAGGTTTTAGAGTTTGATATGAGGGGTAGAATCATAAAATGACTTCTCGAACTTAGAATGAAGGTTTTTGGAGTTAAACGTCAAGGTACGACTCCCCAAGGACCAACCAAGGGGTCCATGAGGAGGACCCTAAAAACAACCCTAATTGGGTCGGGTGCTAGTACTCCAAGGCAAAAATAGGTTATATGCTCTCCAAGCTTGGGGGGGACAAGAGTGTCCTCCGGATATGACTACCGGTATATGTTTCATGCTTTATTAGATTTCGGTATTGTTTGGCCTTTTGTGACTTGAGATGTTAGACTTTGAAGTTGTTTTAGTATGAATGATATTTAGAAGAGTTTGTGTAGGCTTACTCCCAAGGAGGAGATGGTGTGCCTAGCTAGCAAGGTTATTGTGTGTTTATGTGTTGCCATGATTTCCTTATATGAAGCATGTTCATGAAAGCTTGTGTTTTGAAAGAAAATGAGTTTGCATAATAATTTCCTCATGTTGTAGTGAATTAAGTATGAGTTGCTTATTTGACTTCATGAGATGAATATATGAGCATGCTTTAGTTTGGAGTTGAGAGATTCCTCCTTGAATAAATGCTTTTTGAGAGTAGAAGTGCATATAGGCTCCATGAGTGTATGTTGAGAATGTTATCACTAGGAGATGGTAGTTCCTCCTTGAACATGACTAGTTATGAGAATATCATGCATAATGGGTTGTTAGATGTAGTTCCTACTTCCTTGTGTTGCATTAAGTATGGTTAGCTTGGAGTTGAAGTTTTCCTCCTTTATTTGGGTGCATTGAATGTGTTGCATGCATGATGGGCTGCTAGTCTAGAGTCATTTTCTTTAAGAGGTGTTTAGAATCTTCATTCGGGGACGAATGTTCCCAAGGGGGAGATATTGTAACACCCAAAAAACTAGTAAGTTAAACTATAACTTTACGTGAAGGTTTTAGATTTTGATATGAGGGGTAGAATCGTAAAATGACTTCCCAAACTTAGAATGAAGGTTTTTGGGGTTAAACGTCAAGGTACGACTCCCCAAGGATAGACCAAGGGGTCCTTGCGGAGAACCCCAAAAATAGTCCCTAGGCAAGTGACCCACGTAGGGCATCCACGAGCCGTGGATGGACCCACGCCCTGTGGGAAGGGGTCATGGGTCAAGGCCTTGCTTCCCCTATTTTTCATAGCCCCAGTACCCATCCACGAAGGACCAGTATGGTCCGTGGACCCACCTAAGGTCCGTAGGTCGGGGTCTCGTAGGTGGGGGCAGTTTTGAGTTCAATTATTTTAAGCTGGGGACTTAGGGGTTAGTTTATTCTGAGTTAGTTATTAAGTAGGGTCATTTTATTATTAATTAGACCACCTATATAAACCTATTAGACCCTTAAACTAAGTCAACTAATTCATTATTTTAGATAAACCAAAGAGCCCAATTCCCTCTAAAGTATTCTCTCTCTAGAAGTTAAGAAGAAGAAGAAGAAGAAGAAGAGAAGGAAGCTACGTCAAATTCCTGCATTGTTACAAGCTTTTGTGAGGGCTTTGAATCAAGGTATGTTAGCTTATTCATCTGTGGATTCTTCCATCCATAGAGCCCCTTAGATTTCCCCAATTGTGAAGAAAAACCCCAATTCTAGCTAGGGTTCCTTCCTATATTGTGGGTAGTGTTGAGTATGATTCCAATTGAGTGGATAGTACTTGTTTATGATTGATTTAGTATTGAATTATGATATTACATGTTTTTCATGGTTAACCCTAGTCTAATTGATGAAATTGATGAATGTGGGTTTATGCCTTGTGAAGTGAAATTAAAGACATAGAGTTGATCTTCTATAATTGATGTTAAGTATAGTAATTATTCAAGATTAAAAGCAAGTAGACATTAATTGAATTAGATTATAGTATATGAGATGGATCATAACTAGTAAAGCCTGATATTGAACATTTATGATGAAATATGACTAGAATTGCTTAAAGATGAAGTTTATGACTAGAATGTCTTGTAATCTAGATATGCATGATGATTGTATGAAGTAAAGCTTGAGAGTAAGGCTTGTAATCATGAAGGTTGATCACTAGGGTTTTGAGAGTAAAGTCAATGTGATGAATTATGTATGTCAAGGCTTTTAGAGTAAAGTCTATTAGAGAATTGAAGTCTAATAGGTAGGATTGTGGTAAAAGGCTTATACTCACCTAAACTACCTTATAAATGATAGAATGTAGGAAGTGATAGAATCACTTGAGTTATGATGATATCCATGTCTAATGTAGAATTCTAGATATGATATTATGCATGAATATGATATGATATGAAAGGTTGAAAGGCTATTCTCACCTAAAATGAATCAAAGTCCAAGGGGCTATGAAATGTGATTAGGTTGTGGTGAGTCCCCTAAAGACCTATACATGATAGGATTGTGAGGTGAGTTCCCTTAATCCTAATATGTTAAACATGAGGTGATTACCCATGTCATGATATAGGGAGTGTGAGGTGATTACCCTTTTATATAGTACGACTCCCAAGGTAAGCGGTGATTACCCATTAGCCTTAATGTTGATCATGGAGGCGATCACCTATGATCCTTAGGAGGTGATGTGGATGTGAATACCTACATTACACCCTAAAATGAGTATGGAGGCCAAAACCTATATCTCATTAAAATGAACATGGAGGCTAATACCTATGATACATTAATATGTTTGACTAGCGGTTATTCCCCTTGTCTTTATGCTATGTTTGACTAAAGGCGATTCCCCTTGTCTTTATGATATCTATGACTAGATGTGATTCCCCTTGTCTTTATTAATCCATGATATGTATGACTAGAGGTGATCCCCTTGTCTGTAGGATTCCATGATATGTTTGACTTGAGGTGATTACCCATGTCCTTTATGATGAGCTAAACATGTATGACTTGAGGTAATTTCTCTTGTTACTCTTGATGAGCTTGATATGAAAATAAGAGATGATACATATGAATGAAGAGCCTAAAGTGTCTAACTTAGCATGAACGGTATTATGGGATGTCATTCATGCATTGCACAAGCTTGCCTTGAGGTGACTCATGAAGTATTTCTCTCATATGATGTATGCTTAGATTGGGTGTTGCTATAGTTGCCATCTTTGTTATGTTGACTAAAGGTGATAGATTCCCTTGTCTATGAAGTAAGTCAAGAATGAGACAAATGAATGGTAAGTATGAATATGGTGACTTCAAGGTTATTCTTCGTGTGAATGGTATTATGGGATTCCCTTCATGCATTGCACAAGGGTGTCTTGAGGTTACTTAGGAGTATAGTGCTCACATGATATGAAGGTCTAGGTGTAGACTATTCCATGAACATGATGTATCTTCTATGCTCAAGAATTATGTCTTATGTTGACTTATGCTTATATGATGCTTATTTTGGAAATTAT
>JAJONR010001510.1:0-78007 GCA_029582245.1 Solanum etuberosum | reverse complement strand
AATTTAGATGGTATAAAGATACTTACATGAGTAGGGTGATGGAATTACCCGAAAATAAGTATGAACATTGGAAAACTAAGTTTATAGATGGCCTTCCCCCTTTATTCGCCGAAAGAGTTAGAACACTCTGAGAAATAATCATGGTGAAATTCCTTATAAGGATTATACCTATGGTAAGCTGATAGGAGTTTGCACTCAAGAAGGATTAAATTTGTGCAATGAATTAAAATTATCTAGACAGCTTAAGATGGATAGGCTTAAAGAAAATTTTTAGCTGGGAGACTTTTGTACCTAGTTCGGTTTACATGATACTTCTGCTTATAGTAAGAAAAAGAAATATAGGGATTCTAAATACTACAACCCTGATAAACCTTATAGAAAAAATAGGTCTAGACATAGATCTAAGGAAGAGCGCGACGCTAGAAAAGCCTTCCGTAAGTCTAATAGATTTACCAAAAATAGGTCTAAGCGTGATCTCGCTAAAATCAAGTGTTATAAATGTAAAAATTTTGGTCACATAGCACCAAATTGTAAGCTTGAAAAGATGAAAACCTTAGAACTTGATGAAGGAGTACATGATAAGATTTACGGTTTGTTATACACTTCTGGTTCTGAGTCTGATTACGATTCTGATTCAGGTTCTGAAGAAGAAGTTGATTTGCTTGATATATCCGATAGTAATCAGCATGATAAAATGAATATTATCAATACCTATCATGGTGATATATGTTCTTGTGAAAATGATGAATTTTATAAATTGCAATCTCAATTTCAATATTTAAATTTAAATACTATTACATCTGATAATGTGATAGAACTTTTGAAAGAAGTCACTGATAATGATCTTCGAAAAAAAAATATTCATTTAGTTGAAAATAATAATGCTAGTTCAAGTTCTTCAATAAATTCAGAAAAACAAAAGAATGATTTTGAATTTGAATATGCTGCACCTTATTCATTGTCTGAAATTAATAACAGACTTAATAAACAGACTACTCATACAAGAGATTCTTCCTTTGATGATTTGAAAGATGAAATTGAAAATTTAAAAAATGAGATTAAATCTCTTAAACAAAATCAAATGATTTGTGATCATAGACTTACTCAGATAGAGACTGTTAATGACAAAGGAAAAAATATTATTGAAGAAGATACTCTTGCAAAACCCTTTAATCATGATCCTAGCGAAGGTATGTTTTTAGGAATGATGCAAATTGTTACTGCTCATAAATGGTATATTAAATGCACCATCTTGATTGATAATAGTTTTTCAATAACTGATATTGTTATGATTGATAGTGGAGTCGATGTTAGTTGTATTCAAGAAGGTCTAGTACCTACTAAATATTTTAAAAAGACAACTCATTTGGTTAAATCTGCTTCTGGACATGCTTTAGATATAAAGTATAAATTACCTAATACACGTATTTGCCAAAATAAAGTTTGCATTCCGCATTTCATTTTCTTGGTTAAAAATCAGTTATACCCTCCAATTATACTTGGAACCCCCTTTATAAATGCTATTTATCCATTTACTAGCATAACTGCTAAAGAATTTTCTGCTACTTATGAAAATAGAAATTAAAATTATACTTTTATCAGTGACCCTATTTCTCGTGATATTAATTCTTTGATTAATATGAAACAAAGGCATGTTGATTCTTTGCAACTATAATTATTTAGTATAAATATATTTGATACTTTGAAATCCACCAAAGTACAGGAAAAACTGAAATTAATTTCTGAACAAATTGCTATTGATATTTGTGCCGATCATCCTAGTGCTTTTTGGAATTGAAAAAAATATATTGTTACTCTTCCATATGAAGATGAATTTTCTGAGAATGATATTCCTACTAAATATCGTCCTTTTCAGATGAACACCGAATTGGTAGAATTCTACAAAAAAAAAATTGATAATTTGTTACAAAAGGGTTTGATAAAACCTTCAAAATCACCTTGGTCTTGTACTGCATTTTATCTTAGTAATGCTGCTGAAAAGGAACGTGGTGTTCCTAGATTAGTTATAAATTATAAACCTCTAAATAAATTCTTAAAATGGATAAGATATCTTATCCCCAATAAAAGAGATTTGCTTTCAAGATTATATGATGCTAATATATTTTTCAAATTTGATTTAAAATCTGGTTATTGGGAAATTCAGATATTTAAAGAGCATACTTATAGAACTGCTTTTAATGTTCCCTTTGGACAATATGAATGGAATGTTATGTCTTTTGGATTAAAAAATGTCCTTCTGAATTTCAGAAAATAATGAATGATATTTTAGTGTTCTCTAAAACGTTTGAAACACACATCAAGCATCTTGATATCTTTAAAAAAATTGTTATACAAAATAGTTTAGTTATTTCCAAACCGAAAATGAGTTTGTTTCAAACAGAAGTTAGATTTTTAGGACATAATATCTGTCAGGGTAAGATTACTTCGATTCAACGATCTATTGATTTTGCATCTAAATTTCCGAATGTTATTACTGACAGGACTCAGTTACAAAGATTTTTGGGAAGCTTAAACTATGTATCCCCAATTTATAAAAGTATTTCTCGTGATTTAGCCCCTTTATATGATAGACAAAAAAAGGATTATAAACAACCTTGGACTGAAAGTCACACTAGTCTTGTTAAAAATATTAAGGAACATGTTAAATCTCTTCCTTGTTTAACTCTTGCTAATCCTGTATGGCACAAGATTATTGAAACTGATGCTTCTAATATTGGTTACGGAGGAATATTAAAATAGATTAATCCTAATGATAAAAGTGAATATTTGATTAGATTTCACTCAGAAAAATGGACTGGAGCCTAGAAAAAATATGCTACTGTGGATCATGAATGCTAACAATAGTCAAATGTGTTTTAAAATTTCAAGATGATTTATATAATCGAAAGTTTTTGATAAAAACTGATGCTCAATCTATTAAATACATGTTTAACAAAGATTTTAAACATGATGCTTCAAAATTGATATTTGCTAGGTGGCAGGCCCAGTTAGCTCCTTTTGATTTCGAGATTCAATATAAAAAGGGCGCTTATACCCGGTTAGAACTGCTAGACACATGGGCTCAATCGAACCCATTAAAGATTGTCTAAAATTTAAATTTCTAGCATCACGAAGAGCAGCTAAAAATATCTCAGGTAACCCTTTAAGAGTTAATGGTTTAAAAGCAATTTGAACCATGCCAATATGCAAGAAATTATATTGATTTTTATATAAATCGATATCTCATTTATTTAATAAATGAATAGTCTGTTCAGACGAATTTAACGCCAAAGATTGCTCAGTAGTTTTTATTAACTGTTTATGAGATATTCTATCAAACCAACCATAATCATAAATAGTTTTAATATCAACTTTAGGAATAGTCCATTTGTTTAACAAATAAAGATTCTGAGGTATATCAACTTCTTCCAATCTTGTACTTTTAGTACTTACTTCTCCTAAATCCATGTTTAAAACATATCTATGTCGTACACTTCACATCTCTCTCATATTTGCCATAAAAGTTCCTAGGCTCTGATACCATTTACAGGATCTCTGAAGACTGGCGGTAATCCGCGCGGTCAACTTCAATCTCTAGTTTAGAATCCGAATCTAAGGGAATAAATCTGAATCGAAATATATATGAATTTTTATATAGTTTTATGATTGTATGGAAGGATCTATCCTTTTACCCGAGCAAGGGGTCTGTCAAGATTTAATACGTATTCTTATTGAGCCTATGTGTCTAGCAGTTCTAATCGGGTATAGGCCTCCTTTTTTCAACTCTTTAACAGGTTTAGAACCACGGCTGGCTAGACGAAGTCACAAAGACAAAGCCAATAAAAATAGTATCGAATCTGACTGTACCACCATCTTGAAACCAAATCAAGAAACCACATATAAATTTATTTATATTTAGATAAAGTCTAGATTTTTCATAATTAATATAAAAGAGAAGTTAGTTAATCGACAGAGATATGAATATTTTAGCCGGACATAGTCACGACTTTGATCGGAGAAATATTAAAAGAAGAAATCAAAAGAAAAATATAGTACCTTGTAGAGATGGCCGACTGCAAGGCCTATGAGCAAACTTTACAAATTTATTAACTTCCAGCCAGTATCTGGTGAACTAAAAACTTTACAAGTTTTAGAGATTTACAATTGGAGAGAAAAAATAAAGAGAGGGGTTCCTAAACTTCTACCTAACAAACTGAAAAACAAACTTATATATAGAAAAAGAAAAAAACATTTTGAATCTTTGTACAGTATCGTTGGGTCCCATGTGTTCCCTTAACAGTGTATCTACTGTTGATCAACAGTGTATCTACTGTTGATGATGGTTTTTACTGTAGAGACGACTCTATTGTTTGTTCTTTTTCTTTAATTTTCGGAGGAAATCTTCCACGTTTCTCAGAGTATCTTCTGATGTAGTTTTTTCTGACTCACTAGGTTGAGCTTCTTGAATATAATAATCATGATAATAATAATGATAATGATAATGATAATCATGATCATGATCATGATAATGATAATCATGATAATAATAGTAATAGTAATAGTAATAGTAATAATAATAGTAATGATAATCATAATCATAATCATAATCATAATCATAATCATAATCATAATAATAATAATAATACTAATAATAGAAAGGTAGTTTATAAAGTAAATATAGGACATATGTTTTATCCTATTTTTTGTAAAAGGTCAGTTAAACAATCAATCCATACTAGACTTTCTACCATGCAATTAATTCATTTTGCCCTTTTATGTGTAGAATAATTACTTTTTTTTTTATTTTAAATATACTAACAATTGCATTTATATTATAAATTAAATGGAGATGAGATGAAATTAAATACATGAAGATATGGCTCAAGGAGTTAGAAAAGTTATCCATGGTTCAGTCAAACCTAATTAATTTAGTCAAAATCTTATTCATACAAAGAAATTCATCAATTAATGAAATATTTTTAAATTTTAAATTTTAAAAGAATCAATTTTTTTTTTTGAATACGGACACTTTAATCTTTGACTTTTAACTAATATTAATAGTTTATTTAATTTTTATCAAGGTGAAATTTTTTATCCATGTGGAATTTCATGTGGCCAGTTTTTTTTTTTAAATAAAAAAGAGATTAGTGTATTACACACACCACTGAGGTGTGTTTCTCTAACTAATATTTGATAGTTTAGGTATGAAATTGCACTCCAATAGTTTAGGTATGAAACTCAAAAAAAGGATAATTTTTTATATAGAGGAAAACATTTTTCAAAAACTATTTTTCAACTTTTTCATATTTGATAGGTAAGAAAGTCACCAACATGGATTATAGTGCAATGGTGAGACTAGTCTATCCTTAACTAGAGGTCTCAAGTTTGAGCACTGGTATGGAGAAAATATTGTTGGGAGTGTCACCCCCGAATGGGCCCTGCAGTTCTCCAATGTAGGCTCCGATAACCGAGTGGGAAACCTAAAAAAGGATTGGTAAGAACGATTTGGAAAGAAGGTTCCATAAAGATGAAAAAGGAAAAAGAAGAGAAAAACTCTTCTAATGCATGAAGGTAAAACAAGTGGCATTCCACATTGATTATGTCCTCCTCACCCTCCAACACGCCTCATCCTCACCTCATCCTTGTATCCCCCATCCACAGCCCTACCCGGACCCAACCTTTCTTCCATTAGTATTTATCTAGATTATATACAAATACATTAGGATAATATTTTTTCACATACCTATCGAATAAAAGAAAATAATTAAGTAACCCACTTATTTTCGTTGGTTTGGAACACACCCAAAGAGGTAGAATGTAGTTCCAAAAGCTCCAAAATGCTATTCCATAATATATCATCAAAAGATACATAAACAATATACATTGCTTAGGACCAACTAGTCACACGACAGGTGCACGATCTACTTTGCGCGTTCCATCCTTCAGCCCTTCGCCTATCGGCTTGGCAGGCAAGTTACCTTGATCATATATTTTCGTTAACCCTTATAATTAAACACATAACTTAGAAAAATGCTAAATTATGGTAGATAATTATTAAAAAGACATGGCTTTGTGCAATAGCATCGTTTGTATCTTCTCAAATAAGTACACATTTTATTATCAAGACATGTCCCCCTGAATGTTCTGCTCCATTTAAAACAATCATTTTCCTCTGTTATTATAACAAATAAAATAAAAAGGAAAAAATATTGAAATTAGTACTTTCGGCCTATATAGTATTTTTTATAGTGATACTTTGAAAATATTATATAATGTAACACCCCAAAAATTTCAAAGCTAAGACCCAAATTATTCTAATAAAACCTCGCAACTCTACTCTAAAAATTTGAATCGTTCATGTAACACCTTGAAATTTGAGAAAGGCTAAAGAGGGCTAACTGGTAAGTCCATAAACTCAAAATGGACCATGGACCCTTCACGGAACCTTAAACGATCAATTAGGGGTCCACAACCTGTTTAGGGGAGGTAGCCCAACCGTCCACAGCTGTTGGGATTTGAGTCACCTGGATGGGACCCAAGACGGTTTGTGATGACTTGTATGTCTCGTTTAGGGGTCCTTACAGGTCACCCGTCAGCTTTAAAGTTAAGGTCAATTCTTTAAATGTGGGAATGATTTTTAATACGAATTAAGGTCACTAGAATCCCCTAGCATAAAGTTTAGTTAAAAACTTTCTTACCGATTGCGTTTCAATATGCGATTTTACTTGGGTCAACTTCAAATGACCATGTATCTTAGAACATAAGAAATTAGGTAGCCCAGGACCTATCAAATTAAAGTTCTAGGAGTCCTCTTTCCAACGCCACAAAGTTTACTCCATTTCGAGTTCGGAGTAAAATGTTATGCTTGTTTTAGTAAGGCCATGTCAAACCTTCGAAGTTTCACGGATGGCTATACGGCCACTGAAGTGTTTTACGGACCGTGGAGCCCTAAACAGTCCGTGAAGCCTTCCTTTTAAGGGACTCCGACATTTTTTAAGTTGGGGTCATTTTTATATTCTCCCTATGTCATTTTAACCCTTATTCTAAGCCTCAACCACGGCGTTTTCACCTCGTTAAGGGCTTAGAAACTATTAATCAGTTCTTTTACGTTCATTAACACTTCATGTTATTAGAGCAAGGTACCAAGAGGAGAAAAGCTAGGGTTTCAAGCATTCTTCGAATTTCGTCGATTTCTCCAAGAACTTTATTCTTCTAGGTATGTAAGGTTATCATAGTATTGGAATAGTTCGTCCTCATGCCCTATATCTACTTTCAAATCAATAAAAGAGTAATCTAGGGCTCTATCATTAGATTTGAGTATTATTGAGATGAGTTGATGTTGAGTTCTAATTTTTGATTCTTTTTGAAATTTTATTCCTAATTATTGAATTGTTATATGTTATGCATTGAAATTCTTGAGTTGATTCATTCATGTCTATATTTCAGCATGAGCCCTATTAGTTGAATATTCTTGAGATGGGTAGTATCGTTGAATTATGAGTTCTTGAGTTCTGAGTATTGAGTTTTTCTATATCAAGCCAACATTTTGATTTTAAACTAAGTTTTTGAGAAAGTAAAAGGAGTTTGAGAAAGAGTTTTTACCAAGAATTGAGAAAGAGTATAAAGGGGCTAAGTATTTCCCAAATGTTTTCATTTTTACATGAAGAAATAGAGCATTATTTTGAGAAAAGTAAAAGAGGTTTCAGAAAGATTGAGTACAGAGCAGTTACCTCTTAAAGAGGCCTTTTTGAGTAATTATCTCAAACCAGAGAAAGTATATTTACTTTGAGCAAAGAGAAACATTATTTCCTAAATGAGGAATGAGTTCAGAGATATTTCAGAGCAGATACCTCTTTTAAGAAGATAGTTTGAGCAATTATCTCAAACCAAAGAAAGAGTATGTTTGATCCATTTGAGCATGAGTATGTATATTACTGGGAGTATTATTGAGCACTGATATGGGGAAGAGTTCAGACAACCCACAGCCCCCATAAATCATGTCTTGCCAACATGGGTACAACATTAGAATTTTTAGATGAATCCTTAGTGCCTTCGGATAGAGTTTTGTGGATCCACTTAGCTGAGAGATTCTATACCCTGGCATAGTATAGGATAGTTCTGGGAGCGTGGGTGAGATGATGTATCATCACTTAGCTCATTGTGATGGTTGTTGGTTAGAGAATCTTCCAATAGAGTTAAAGTTTGTTTTAATATATCACTTATTATGTTGAGTTTAGAGATGAGTACATATTTTGTAAAGATTTAAATGATTTAACTCCTTTATTTCATTACATTTAGCTTGAGTATATTTTTTTTTATCTATTGTAGCCCTTTCATTTAGTTATTTCACTTCGGCTATATTACATATTCGTACATTCAAATTTACTGATGTCATTCGACATGTATCTTTTTATAATGCAGATACAGGTGTTCAGGATCATCAAAGGTTGCTTCATTGAGATCACTCTATACTGTAACACCTCGGTTTTAGAAATAACTAATTTTAGCAAGAACCAAATTTGAAAGAGCTAAATTGAGAATTTTGCAAGTTAGTCTTAAATTGCGAGTTTTGGGTAAACTTCAAACAACCATAACTTTCAATACATGATGAGTTAGGTGGCCCATAAGGTATCAAATGAAATATCTCTGAGTCCTCATCCCAACGCCATCGAGTTTGCTAAATTCTGAGTTCGGATGAAGGAGAAATGCCCGTTGGAGTTCAATCTGTCCGATTAAGAAAAGTTCATCCGAATTAAGGAGCGATATTTTGGTCTTTTACTTACCCCATTAACTGTAACCATTTTTTTTCACCCAAATAGGGGTCTAAACTGATTGAAATCAGTTTTCACAATTCTAAACACGCTTAGGGTTTTTGAGAGAAGTTCAACAAGAGAAAAAGGGAGAAAGTTCAAGCGCTCTTTGAATTTGAGGATTTTCGTCAAGGATTCGATTCCTTCGAGGTATGTAAGTTTCCATAGTATTGGGTTTGTTCGTCCTCACGCCAATCATGTAATAGTTTACCATGGATTCATTCTTGAAGTTTACTTTTGAGTTCTTGAGTTAAATTGATAAATTGAGGTCTTTGAAGTCCTAGAGGTGAGGGTTTTGCAAAATAGACGAGTTTGATTAGTTCTTTGTGTGGGTTTCGCTGAAAATGTTCTAGGTTATGAGAATTCGTGTAATTTGACCTTAGATTTACAGTGGATATGATTTGAATCGAGATTCGGGAGGAGAAGAAAATATCGGGCAAAAAATTTTTGCCCAGGTCCGCATTGCGGAGGCGTTTAGAATTTCAGTCACCAGATAATTACCCCCTCTCCGCGTCGCGGAGAGGATACGGAGTCCTCTACCTCAAAAATTATTTCGCGACCAAAAAATTAATTCCATCTCCGCGTCACGCCAGTGTTCTTCAATTTGAATCTTCGCTCGTTCTTATGATCAACTATCTTAACCTTCCTAAATCATTGAGACGTCCTATATTCCAAAGTATAATTCTTGAATTTACATTTCAAATTCAAGATGGAGTTAAGAGTAAAGTTTAAGGGAGTTCTTTCGAGTCATTTCGAGAAGTAAACTTTTTAAACTTGATTTAAGACTTGAGTACTTGAGTATGAGGATGAGGATGAGGATGAGGAGAGTTTAGTTTCATATTTCAAAATAAATATATGGGAACTAAGTATTCCCAAGAGTAAATGTTTTACATTTAAAATGAGAGGAAACTTTGATTTCCAAATGAGTTATGAAGAGTTTTTGAGCACTATCTCTTTTAAGAGAAACTTTTGAGTAATAATCTTAAAGCTTGAGGATGAGGAAATATTTTTAAACATATGAGCGTGAGTTATATTATTGGGAGTAGTATTGAGTACCGATATGGGGACGAGTTCAGACAACTCAAAGACCTCATAAACCATGTATGCCAACATGGGTAAAAAGGGTCATACTTTTTAGATGATTCCTTATTGGTTTTAAAGCATATCTTAGTGGATCCACTTAGTTGTAACACCCCAGAAACTAGTAGGCTAATCTAGAGCTAAACGTGAGGTATAACATCAAGGAAAGAGGTTTAGGTCCAAGGGCAAAGGGCCAAGGCTTCCCAAGCCCTGCCAAGGCACTGCCCCATGACCACGAGGGCCTTCACGACCAGTGATAGTCACCACGAGTCGTGGTGCCACTCATGGAGGTGGAGGCAGTAGCCTCGTTAAGGCTGCCCCAGATTGGCTCCTCCACACGAGCCACTTCACGGTTCGTGGGAGTGGCCTTTTGTCATGCCTTAGTGGTGTGAGCATGGTGAGGAACTGGCAAGCCACTGCCTCAAGGCCCACGAGAGGGACCACGGCTCGTGGAACCCCTCGTGAGGTAGTCTTGGGTGTGTGGGCTAAAAGGCATGAAAGCCTAGCCACTGCCTCAAGTCCACGAAGGGGACCACGGCTCGTGGTCATGACCACGGCTTGTCGAGCTCCACGTGGTCCCTGGCAGATCACTTAAAGTGAGGGGTGTTTTGGGTATTTACTTTTTAAGTCCAATGAAAGTGAAGTCATTTTGCCTTACTTTTATACACCTATATAAGTCATTTTAAGTCAAAATACACCCATTCACCTCATTATTTCCCAAAACCCAAATCAAATCCCAAAGAGTTCATCTTCGCCAAATAATCTCTCTCTTGAACTCCAAGGAAGAAGAAGAAGGAAGTTGGAGCTAGGTATCAAGAAGCTAGGTTTTCTACTTAAATTCTTTGCATTCCATTACTAAGGTATGGTAGTTCTTCATCCATGGATAACTTTCATCCATGGAGTCCCTCCAAATTCAATTTCAAAACTAGTGATTTCCCCAAAAGTTAGGGTTTTACTTCAAACTCATGGGTTCCTTTAAAAAACATTTCTAATGATTGATTTATGATATATTATGTATGAATAGATGATTTCCTATGGTTTTGATATTGAATTCCCCAAGAACCCATGAAATCCCCATATCCCCAATTTATGACCTTGTGATGTGGGTGAATTGATGAAGGAAGGATATTATGAAATTATACTTATAGTAATTGAGCTATTTTAATTATGTTATCATCCATGTCTAATGTAGTAATTCTATATGTGTTGATTGAATATGATCTATGGGCCTTTGAAAAGGCAAGATATGATATAATGCATGAATTATGAAGGTTATGTATATGCTCTAAGAACACTTTAAGAGTGAAGTGTCCATAATTATGATAATGTTTTTGTGTTGATTGAAAGGCTATTCTCATGAACACATAATGAACATAATGTGAAAGGTTTTCTCACAATATGATGATTCTAAGGTTGAAAGGCAATTGTCACCTAATTGAATCTAATGTTATATGTAGACATGGATGGTGAAAGATTATTCTCATGCATGATCTAATGAGCTATTTTAATTAAACAAGTTACGAATTAATAAGTACTCCGTGGGATAAATGCTTAGCACCGAGTGGATATTGTTATGAGATGGAAGCTCCTCCGTCAGAAAGGACGGGTTTCTAGAAGAAATCTCTTGAGATGGAAGCTCCTCCGTCAGAAAGAGCGGGTTTCTAGTAGCAATCTCCTTATCCCATAAACTATGTGCCCCCATAGGTCTTTAGCTAGTGGATCCACCTAAAAGCTAACAAACCATGGTCTTACCTTAGGCAAGTAGTACAACCTTTTTCGGTGTGGGTAACACCGAATTCCATGTTAAGCTCACATGGTCTATGTCGGTTAAGGCTTAGTCCCACCATGGTAACAATATGAACAAGAAGATGAATTATGAACTATGGTTACTTAAGAAGCTTTACTTAGCATGGGTGGGATTATGGGATCTTATTCATGCATTGCATAAGTAGACTTTGAGGGTACTTATGGTATGTTTCAATTATGATAT
Source organism: Solanum etuberosum (assembly GCA_029582245.1). Taxonomy (NCBI): domain Eukaryota; kingdom Viridiplantae; phylum Streptophyta; class Magnoliopsida; order Solanales; family Solanaceae; genus Solanum; species Solanum etuberosum. The sequence continues at coordinate 66,127 of JAJONR010001510.1, read as the reverse complement.
GATGATCTATGTAATGAACATGCTTATGACTTATGCTTTTCCATTATCTTCAAAATGATGCTTTAACTTAGTAAATTGCATGCATTCAACTAAAATATCCTTTTTAACATGTTTTAAGGTTTTTATGCATGGCTATCATACTTAGTGCATCTTTGTACTAACCCATATTTTCCTATATTTTCCCAAGTGTAGGGTTCGGTTCTTAAGGCGGTCATCATTTGGTTAAATCTTGGATTCGACTATTCTCCTAGCTTGTGGTGAGTCCTCATGATTTGAGGACGGACGTGTCACTTGTAGTTTCATTTCTAGTAGTTCATTTTCAGACTATGTTGTATGGGCTATGTCCCTTTTCATTTGAACTATTGTAATAGATGGCTATATTGAGACAAGTCTAGACTTCCGCTTTCCTTTATGAAAATTTTGGACTTGAAATGCGCTTTCTATTCTTTATTGTTTTATGCTTATGTTATGATATGCTAAGTGGCTTACATAGTACCTTTCGGGGTTCTATGTGCCTTGTTACATCTAAGGGGTACCGCTGGGTCGTGACAAACTTGGTAATCAGAGCACAAGGTTTAGAATGATTCTAGGATGATGTCTCATAAGCCACGTCTAGTAGAGTCTTGTTCATAAGTGTGAAGCGCGCCACATTTATGAATGAGAGGCTATAAGATGTTTAGGAAATTTCATTTCTTTCATTACTCTTAAGTCGTGCCTTAGAGTTTAACTCTATAAATCCCTATTCTAATCCTCCTTTTGGTGTCTTCAGGATATGAATACACGAAGGACTAATGCTAGAAGGATGGAAGATGAGAATGTGAATCAATGAGCTCCTCCTCAAGCTAATCAAGCTCCGGTTGATCCCGTGGTTGAGAATGTGACCCATGTGGAGTTTAGGTCTACTATTCAAATGTTGGCTCAAGTCGTGACGGCTCAAGACAATAGAGAGGTTGTAGCTCCGGTGAATCCTAATGTGAATTCAGCTACTTCAAGGGTTAGGGATTTTGCTAGAATGAACCCTCCCGAATTTAATGGCTCGAAAGTGGAAGAGGACCCTCAAGAATTTGTGGATGAGGTTTAAAAAATACTTGTTATTATGGGGGTGACTTCGGTAGAGAAAGCGGAGTTAGCCGCTTACCAATTGAAAATTGTTGCTCAAGTGTGATATGAACAGTGGAAGCGAGAGAGACTCATAGGAGCGGGCCCGGTAGAATGGGAATCGTTTAAATTGGAATTTCTTGATAGATTTTTTCCCCTAGAGTTGAGGGAAATAAGGATGCAAGAATTCATTAACCTTCGTCAAGGAGGTATGAGTGTGAAGGAGTATGCTCTTAAGTTCACCCAACTATCCAAGTACGCTCCAACTATAGTGGCGGACTCAAGGGCTAAGATGAATAAGTTTGTGATGGGAGTGTTCGACTTGGTAGAGAAAGAATGTCGTACGGCAATGATAATCGGTGATATGAACATCTCACGTCTTATGGTGCACGCCCAACAAATTGAGGAGTCAAAGCTCAAGGAAAAGAATAAGGAGGTGAAAAGAGCTAGAACCGGTGATGGGAACTTCTCCAATGCTAAGTCTGATGGACAAGGTCGACCAAGGTTCAAACAAAGGTTCTCCAACCAAGGTTCCTCAAATGCTTCCCCAAGGGTCAACAAAGATAGGGTGTCTAACCCTAAACCTCAAGGAGGCAATGGTGGTGGATCTTCTATGGCTAGGCCCACTTGTTCTAACTGCGGTAAGAAATATGATGGTAAGTGTCTAGCCAGCTCGGATGTTTGTTTTGGTTGTGGTAAGAGTGGTCATCAATTAAGGAATTGACCAACACTTTCGGGTAAGAGAAAAGAGGACAAGAAAGCTCCTCCTAGCGGTTCAAACTCAAATGCTCCAAAGAAAACCGCTTTTATGCTCTTCGATCCCGAGGTGACCAAGAGAGCTCCCCGGATGTGGTGACCAGTTTGTTAAAAGTCTTCCTTATTGATGTATATTCCTTGTTAGATCCCGGTGCTACTTTGTCCTTTGTGACACCTTATGTGTCCATGAAGTTTGATATGCTCCCCGAAGTGTTATTAGAACCTTTTTCGGTTTCTACCCCGGTTGGTGATTCTATGGGGGCTAAGAGGGCTTATAAAAGATGTCCCATTTCCTTGTCCATAGAGTTACTCTTGTTGACTTTGTAGAGTTAGACATGTTAGACTTTGATGTGATTTTGGGTATGGATTGGTTGCATGCATGTTATGCCTCTATTGATTGGAACTCGGGTGGTTAGATTCCAATTTCTGGATGAGTCTATCTTGGAATGGAAAGGAGGAAATTCTATTCCTAGAGGTCAATTTGTGTCTTACCTTATAGCTAGGAAGATGATCTCAAAAGGTTGTTTTTACCATGTTGTTAGGGTGAGGGATGTAGATTTCGAAACCCCTTCTCTTGAGTAGGTTCCCATGGTTAATGAGTTCCCGGAAGTTTTCCCTGATGATTTGCCCGGTACTCCTCCCGAGTGGGAAATAGATTTTGGTATTGACCTTTTTCTGGATACGCAACCTATCTCTATTCCTCCTTATAGAATGGCTCCGATGGAGTTAAAAGAGTTGAAAGAGCAACTAAAGGATTTGTAGACAAGGGTTTTATTCAACCGAGTATCTCTCCATGGGGTGCTCCGGTGTTGTTTTTTAGAAACAAGGATGGGTCTCTTAGAATATGCATCGATTATCGCCAATTGAACAAGGTGACCATTAAGAACAAGTATCCCCTTCCAAGGATAGATGACTTGTTTGACCAACTTCAAGGGGCTAGTTATTTCTCTAAAATTAATCTTCGTTTGGGTTATCACCAATTGAGGGTGAGAGGGGTTGGTGTTCACAAGACGTCTTTCCGAACTAGATATGGTCACTATGAGTTCCTAGTAATGTCCTTTGGTTTGACTAACGCTCTGGCGGTGTTCATGGACTTAATGAATAGAGTGTTCCGCCAATATCTTGACATATTTGTGATCGGGTTTATCGATGATATTTTGATCTATTCAAGGAGTGAGAATGAGCATGTGGACCATTTGAGAATTGTATTGCAAGTTCTTAAGAACCATCAACTTTTTGCAAAGTTTAGTAAGTGTGAATTTTGGTTAAGGTCTGTAGCATTCCTTGGTCATATTGTGTCAAGCAAGGGTATTGAGGTAGATCCTAAGAAGACGGATGCGGTCAAGAGTTGGCCTATACCTCTAACTCCCTCCGACATTAAAAGCTTTTTGTGTTTGGCCGATTATTATAGAAGATTTGTTGAGAGGTTTTCCTCCATTGCTTCTCTGTTGTCGGTTTTGACTCAAAAGAAAGCTAAGTTTGTGTGGTCGGAAACTTGTGAGAAAAGTTTCTAAGAGTTGAAAGATAGACTTACTTCCACTCCGGTGTTGACTTTACCGGAAGGGACGGATGGTTTTGTGGTGTATCGTGATGCCTCTAGAGTAGGGTTGGGATGTGTGCTCATGCAAAACGGTAAAGTGATTTCCTATGCTTCAAGGCAACTTAAAATCCATGAGAAGAATTATCCGACCCATGATCTTGAGTTAGCGGCGGTTGTGTTTGCCTTAAAGATATGGAGGCATTATCTATATGGGGTTCATGTTGATCTGTTTACCGATCACAAGAGTCTTCAATATGTTTTTAGTCAAAAGGACTTAAATCTTCCTCAACGAAGGTGGTTAGAATTGTTAAAGGATTATGGCATGAGTGTCCTTTATCACCCCGACAAAGCTAATGTGGTAGCGGATGCACTTAGTAGATTGTCCATGGGTAGTATGGCTCATGTAGAGGATGAAAAAAATGAATTAGTTTGTGATATTCATAGGTTGGCTCGACTAGGTGTTCAACTAGTGGATTCCACCAAGGGTGGTGTCATGGTCCATAATGGTTCCGAATCCTCCTTTGTGATGAATGTGAAGTCTAAACAAGGCCTTGATCCTATATTAGTTGAGTTAAAAGAGTCGGTACTCAAGAATTCCGTTGAGGCTTTCTCCCAAGGGGGAGATAGGGTGCTTAGGTACCAAGGTCGGTTATGTGTTTCGGATGTTGATGGTTTGAGGGATCAAATCCTAGAAGAAGCCCATAGTTCTCGGTATTCTATTCATCTGGGAGCCACCAAGATGTACCGTGATCTACGGGAAGTCTATTGGTGGAACAGAATGAAGAAAGATATTGCAGAATTTGTGGCCAAATGTCTGAATTGTCAACAACTTAAGGTTGAGCATCAAAGTCCGGGAGGCTTATCCCAAGACATAGGTATTCCCACTTGGAAGTGGGAAGATGTAAATATAGATTTTATTGTGGGTTTGCCTCGCACCCGAAGGCAACATGATTCTATTTGGGTCATTATAGATCGGATGACAAAATCAGCCCACTTTATTCCCGTCAAGGTTTCTTTTTCGGCGGAAGACTGTACCAAGTTGTATATAAAAGAGATAGTGAAGTTGCATGGGGTTCCTCTATCTATTATTTCGGATTGGGGTACTTAATTTACTTCTCACTTTTTGAAGTCATTCCAAAAAGGACTTGGTATTAAGGTTAAGCTTAGCACGTCTTTTCATCCCCAAACCGATGGGCAAGCGGAGCGTACTATCCAAAAATTAAAAGATATGTTAAGGGCATGTATTATAGACCTCAAGGGTAATTGGGATGACCACTTGCCATTAGGTCTCCGGTTGGTTGGTTTGAGGTAGGTGAAATTTCTCTTGTTGGTTCCGAATTAGTTTATGAGGCCATTGATAAAGTTTAACTCATTAGAGAGAGGTTGAGGACGGCCCAAAGTCGGAAAAAGTCTTATGCTGATGTGAGGAGAAGGGATCTAGAATTTGAGGTTAATGATTGGGTCTATCTAAAAATCTCACCTATGAAAGGTGTGATGAGGTTTGGCAAGAAAGGAAAACTTAGTCCCCGGTATGTGGGCCTATACCAAATTTTGAAACGTATTGGGAAAGCTGCCTATGAGTTGGATTTGCCAAGTGAATTGGCTCTGGTTCATACGGTATTTCATGTTTCTATGCTTAAGAATTGTATTGGAGCTTCGGTATCCATTATCCCCCTAGAAGGGTTGGGAGTTGACGAAACTATTTCATATGAAGACGTTCCGGTAGAGATCCTAGACCGGCAAGTTAAGAGATTGAGAAACAAGGAAATAACTTCCGTGAAGGTTTTGTGGAGGAATCACTTAGTTGAGGGTGCTACTTGGAAGGCTGAGGCCGATATAAAATCCCAATATCCTCATCTCTTTCCTTCTACTCATATTCAATCTTGAGGTAAGTAGTTCCCCTTGAGCTTTAGTAATTTTGGAGTCATGTGAGTATATGTGTTTTCCATGATTTCCTTATGTTATGCATGTTCTTGTATAATTCATGTTTAGTAAGAAAATGAACTTTTATGATTGATTTCCTTATGTTGTTGTGCATTGAGTATGAGTTGCCTAATTGACTTCATGAAATGAATTGATGAACATGCTTTAGTATGCTTTTGAGAGTAATTGCATATTTGCTCCATAGTATTGTGTTGAGCATGCTTGTAGTTGTAGAAGGTATTTCCTCCTATAAATATGAGAAATGTTGAGTTTCATGCATAATGGGTTGTTAGATGTAGTTCCTACTTCCTTGTGTTGCATTGATTATGTTTGAGATGGAGTTGAAGTTTCCTCCTTTAAATTGTGCATTATTTTGATGTTGCAGGCATGATGGGCTGCTAGTCTTAAGTCTTTACTTCCGTAGGGTGTCTAAATCGTCATTCGAGGATGAATGTTCCCAAGGGGAGATATTGTAACACCCCAGAAACTAGTAGGCTAAACTAGGGCTAAACATGATGGTTAACGTCAAGGAAAAAGGTTTAGGGCCAAGGGCCAAGGCTGCTCAAGCCTTGCCCCATGACCACGAGGGCCTTCACGACCAGTGGTAGTCACCACGAGTCGTGATGCCACTCGTGGAGGTGGAGGCAGTAACCTCCTTAAGGCTGCCCCAAATTGGCTCCTCCACACGAGCCACTTCACGGCTCGTGAAGCCTTAGACGGCTCGTGGGAGTGGCCATGGTCATGCCTTAGTGGTGTTAGCATGGTGAGAAAGTGGCAAGCCATTGCCTCAAGGCCCATGAGAGGGACCACAGCTCGTGAAGCCCCTTATGAGGTTGCCTTGGGCGTGTGGGCTAAAAGGCATGAAAGCCTAGCCACTGCCTCAAGTCCACGAAGGGGACCACAACTCGTGATCATGACCACGGCTCGTGGAGCCCCACATGGTCCCTGGTAGCTCACTTAAAGTGAGAGGTATTTTGGGTATTTCCTTTTTAAGTCCAATCAAAGTGAAATCATTTTGCCTTACTTTTATACACCTATATAAGTCATTTTAAGTCAAAATACACCCATTCACCTCATTATTTCCCAAAACCCAAATCAAACCCCAAAGAGTTCATCTTCTCCAAATATTCTCTCTCTAGAACTCCAAGGAAGAAGAAGAAGGAAGTTGGAGCTAGGGTTCAAGAAGCTAGGTTTTCTACTCAAATTCTTTGGATTCCATTGCTAAGGTATGGTAGTTCTTCATCCATGGATAGCTTTCATCCACAGAGTCCCTTCAAATTCAATTTCAAAACTAGTGATTTCCCCAAAAGTTAGGGTTTGACTTTAAACTCATGGGTTCCTTTCAAAAACGTTTCTAATGATTGATTTATGATATATTATGTATGAATTGATGATTTCCTATGGTTTTGATGTTGAATTCCCCAAGAACACATGAAATCCCCATATCCCCAATTTATGACCTTGTGATGTGGGTGAATTGATGAAGGAAGGATATTATGAAATTATGCTTATAGTAATTGAGCTATTTGAATGATGTTATCATCCATGTCTAATGTAGTAATTCTAGATGTGTTGATGGAATATGATCTATGGTCCTTTGAAAAGGCAAGATATGATATAATGCATGAATTATGAAGGTTATGTATATGCTTTAAGAACACTTTGAGAGTGAAGTGTCCATGATTATGATAATGTTGTTGTGTTGATTGAAAGGATATTCTCATGAACGCATAAGAAACATAATGTGAAAGGTTTTCTCACAATATGATGATTCTAAGGTTGAAAGACAATTCTCACCTAATTGAATCTAATGTTATATGTAGACATGGACGGTGAAAGATTATTCTCACGCATGATCTAATGAGCTATCTTAATGAAACAAGTTATGACTTAATAAGTACTCCCTGGGATAAATGCTTAGCACCGAGTGGATATTGTTATGAGATGGAAGCTCTTCCGTCAGAAAGGGTGGGTTTCTAGAAGAAATTTGTTGAGATGGAAGCTCCTCCGTCAGAAATGGCGGGTTTCTAGTAGCAATCTCCTTATCCCATAAAATATGTGCCCCCATAGGTGTTTAGCTAGTGGATCCACTTAAAAGCTAACAAACCATGGTCTTACCTTAGGCAAGTAGGACAACCTTTTTCGGTGTGGGTAATCCGGATTCCATCTTAAGCTCACATGGTCTATGTCAGTTAAGGCTTATTCCTACCATGGAAACAATATGAACAAGAACATGAATTATGAACTATGGTTACTTAAGAAGCTTTACTTAGGATGGGTGGGATTATGGGATCTTATTCATGCATTGCACAAGTAGACTTTGAGGGTACTTATGGTATGTTTTTATTATGTTATGATGATCTATGTAATGAACATGCTCATGACTTATGCTTTTCCATTCACTTCAAAATGATGCTTTAACTTAGTAAATTGCATGCATTCAACTAAAATATCCTTTTTAGCATGTTTTAAGGTTTTTATGAATGGCTATCATACTTAGTGCCTCTTTGTACTAACCCATATTTTCCTACATTTTTTCCAAGTGTAGGGTCCGGTTCTTAAGGCGGTTATCATTTGGTTAAAGCTTGGATTCGACTATTCTCCTAGCTTGTGGTGAGTCCTCATGATTCGAGGATGGACGTGTCACTTGTAGTTTCATTTCTAGTATTTCATTTTCAGACTATGTTGTATGGGTTGTGTCCCTTTTCATTTGAACTATGGTAATAGATGGCTATATTGAGACAAGTCTAGACTTCCGCTTTCCTTTATGAAAATTTTGGACTTGAAATGCGCTTTCTTTTCTTTATTGTTCTATGCTTATGTTATGATATGCTAAGTGGCTTACATGGTACCTTTCAGGGTTCTATGTGCCTTGTTACATCTAGGAGGTACCCCTGGGTCGTGACATTAGTTCAGGATGTCTTATACTCCGGCAAAGTATAGGACAGTTCTGGCAGCGTGGGCAAGAAGCTGTATCGTCACATAACTCATAGTGATGGTTGTCGGTTAAAGAATCTCCCAAATTAGAGTAAAAGAGTTATTATTTTATTTTTGAATACATTTAGTGATTATCTACTATTTTAAAAATCTTTCATTATAATGCATCTTTATTGTTGCTTTTATATTGAAATGAGTTGAGTATTTATGAGTTTGAGTATCCTTGAGTATCCTTGAGTTGAGTTGAGTTGAGATGAGGTGAGTATGTTCTTCCCTTTTTATCAGTTCAAGCTTATGTATGTGATTTAGAGTTCCCCTTGCATGCTCGTACATTCCATGTATAGATGCCATTTGGCCTGCATCCTTCATGATGCAGATGCAGGTAATCAGGGTCATCAACAGGCGGACCATTGATACCACTTGCAGTTCCAGAGTTGCTTTGGTGAGCCTCCTTGCTTCCGGAGGATTCCCATTTATTTTTTAGTTTTGTTAGGATGTTGTGGGTCTTGTCCCGACTTCCATCATTGTCATTAGAGGCTTCATAGATAGTAGTGTTTGAGGAGTCTTTTTCATTTCCTTTGTTAAATGTTTAAGACTTGAGTTGCCTCTTTGGCCAGTTGAATGTTTTCTTTAAAATATTCTAAGTATCTATTTTGAGACATTGAGTTAAATCTTTACATTTGAGGTTCATTTATTGTCGAGTAAGTCTTCCGCTGGGAGTTAAGCCAGACCAATGGTTCACTTGGGGCCACCAATAGTTCTCGAGTGCCAGTCGCGTCCAGGGTGTAGGCTCGGGGTGTAACATATACTCCAGCTAGCTTTTGGTGAGCCTCCTTGCATTTCAGAGGACTTCACATTTACTTTCAGTTTAGTTGTTTTGAGGTGTTGTGGGTCTTGTCTCGATACTTATCTTAAACATTAGAGGCTTTATTGATAGATAGAGTCGAGGAGTCTCTCAGTACATTCTTTTCTTTAAAGATGTTTTGCAAACTATATAATTATTGCAATGAGTACGTTCAGATATTCGAGTTGAGTTTTATTTTGAGATCAAATTTTGTTTTAAGCCTATTATTGCTTGAGCGAATCTTCCGCTAAGTAGTCAACCAGGCCAAGGGTTTGCTTGGAGATCAGAAATGGTTCTCGAGTGCCGGTCATGTATAGGGTGTAGGCTTGGGGCGTGACATATAACATGGCTATACTATGTAATTTTATAGAATATAGTCAATTATACATGTATTTGTGTATCTAAAAACCTTATTCAGCCGCTATTGCTCATATATATTTACACATATAGTTGACCACACATGAATTCATTTTCTGCTTTGAAAACTGTAATGTCCCATTTTCGTGCATTTGCTTTTATTGTGAAATTAACCATTTTGCCATTCCCCTAAGAGTTTTCATGATTAGTTTATATTGCGGGAAGGGTTAGTATGGTCCCCGATGCGATCGGGTGTGTTTTGGGTTATTCTACCCTTTTGAGTTGAGAATTCTTGGTATGGTTCTTTGGTCAATATTTTTGAGTTTCAAACGTAGGATGGAGATTCCATTAGTTCCATCACGTCCGGAATGTCATGTTTGAGTTAGTAAGATGGCTGGTCAGGTTTCCAAAGCCTTAAGTTGAGTTTTTGACGTTTGGGTAAGAAGTTGAGTTTTAAGCCTTAAGAGTGGTCAGGAAGGATAATTCTATCATTTTACCTCTTTATAGAAATCTAACAATTTCATTGAGTCCGGAATGTCGATTTTAGTAGGGTAGCATATCCAATTTAATTTTATCGGACTCCGAACAATTTAAAGGGGTCCATTCGGAGGCATTTTCCTTCTAATGGGCGGCTTGTTTTTAGTTTCTGGTGTAGGTCATTTTGACCTTTGCGAGCACGGCCTATAGGCTCGTGATCGCGATGTGTCTCTCAGTAGCCTTCGCGATCGTGGCCCATAGGATCGTGATCATGATAAACCTTTTTCCTTAGCCTTCGCGATCGTGGACAATCGCGATGTGAACTTCGTGTCCTTCACGATCAAGAGAGTTAGTGGTTTGTGATCGCGATGACCAAATTTTTGCCTGGACAGAAACTAAATTTAGGATTCTTCCCATTTTTCTCATTTCCACCATTTTCAATATTTTGGAGGTTTGGGGCAGCGATTATTGGGAGCATTTTTGTGAAAACTCGTGTGGGTAAGCTTTCCCTACCAATTCCTTATTGATTCCTTGTACTTTTATCATCTGAAACACTTTTAAATCTTGATTTCAATGTGGGATTTAGAGTTTTTTTTTCCTAAGTTGGAAAATTGGTATTTTCTTGAATTGGAGCTTATTATTTTCTTGTTTTTAATGGGTTTTTCAACCATGAACTTCTCTTGGCTTGTAGAACTTGATTTTCAATTAAAAATATAATTTTACCCTTTTGATTTCCGAAGTAATTTTTGGACTATTTTACCCCAGTTCTAATCTATCAATATGGGTATCATTGGGCTCATTTTTTTTCTTGATAGTTGGGGATCATTTTTGTGATCGTGTGGTTGAGGAAGCGCTCCGATAGAGTTGCTCAAGTGAATTTCAGCCTTCGAGGTAGATTTGGATATCCCTCGTTTAGACTGGGATGAGTAATTAATCTTTCTTTGGAAGTCAACTGTGAAATGAGTTGTGGTATGAGTTTTAAAGGTAGGTAAGAGTTGACCTTCTTGTTTAGTTTGTTGATGCCTATTGGTGATGCTTAGCTTGTGTGGAGGCTTGTGTGAATACTCTTAATTGTTGTTGATAACCTGTGATATTTGAGTAATTGCCCCAGCAATGGGTTGTTTGGTCTGTCTATATATTTGACATTGAGATGCCTGAGTTAGGGGCTTGAGTTGATATTTGAGCATCATAAAATGAAAGAAATGTTTCTAAGTGGTAAAGACTGATTTCAAATGGATTCCTTCACCACCCCTATTAATTGAGGACGTGTTTCATGACTTTTTGAGTTTGAGAAATTTATGCTATTCAAAATCCTTGATGAAATGATAATGCCTTTGTGTTGTATGTGTGTTTATGGATTCATCCTCATTCAGCATATCATTGTTCATGAAAATATGAGAAAGTGGAGAAATACTATATTTTGAGAAAGAAAATGAAACACCTTAGTTTTATCCTTGACCACGAGCTAGGTTGCAAGTTGATGAGATATGAGATTTTGAGACTGGTATATGGATTATGAGTCCCTTAAGGTCCTTATCTAGAAGCTAAAGTTCAGCAAGGTGTATACGATAGGTTCTGCGATGAAATTGGTTCTACCAGATCATTTCATCTCATTGCATTGCATTGTCCAGCTTTGTTGTGTTGTGTAACTTGATTATCTGTTGATATGAGTATTAATTGTAACCTTATATATTTATCTTATTCGTTTAGTACTATATAAATTGGCAGCACCGATGTCGAAATGGGATTTTTCTGTGTGCAGGTGGAAGTGTTTCATAGTTTATTTCTTAAGTGTGATTAGTTGCTTTTAATCAGTCCGTCTAACCTACTGAGTACATGTGGATTGTACTCACCCCATATTTTTATTATATTTCTTCTACAGATCCTAGTCAGGGTAATCTTCATAGCGGTTGATCGGATCTAGCAATTTCTTCTTATTCGGAGTTGTGGTGAGATCCTATTTTTCGAATCACCATTGGTCTTCATCTATCATTTATATTCTTTAATTTTATTTTGAAGACTTGAGATGTATTTTAGAAACTATAAATGTATTAGATGCTCTCTATACTTATGCTACTAGTTTTGGAAACTTCATTGTTGTTTTCTTATCGGTTGTAGCCTGACTTCCCTTTGGAAGGCTCGTATGAGTTGTATCTTTTGGCTTACACATAATTTTTGAGGTTCTCCGGGTGTGCGCAATTATGACCTCGACTTTTGCGTCATGACAAAAACACATATATATACATATACAGTTGGCCAAACACATAAATTTACAAATAAATACTGTATCTGTGCAACTTTCAGTTAGGATGAGCTATTGTATATGTGCGGATATATTTTATATATATGTATATGTATATATATATATATATATATATATATATATATATATATATATAGAGAGAGAGAGAGAGAGAGAGAGAAAAAATAACAATTGTCACGCCCCGAGTCTACACCCTGGACGTGGTCAGCACTCGAGAACCATTGTTGATCCCTAAGTGAACCCTTGGCCGAGATCATTACTTAGGGGAAGACTTATTCAAGTGAAATAGTGTAACACCTCGGTATTTGAAAGAGCTAATAATAGAACGAACTAATTTGGAAAGAGCCAAATCTCAAATTTTTCAAGTTAAGCTTATGTTGTGAGTTTTCGGTCAACTTCAAATGACCATAACTTTCAGTACAGGATGAGTTAGGTGTCCGATAAGGTATCAAATGAAAGGTCTTGAAATCCTCTTTCCAGCGCCACAGAGTTTGCTAATTTTTGAGCGAGTATGAGGGAGATATGACTGTTTGAAGTCAGGCTGTTCATTTAAGAAAAGTTACCCAAAAATATCAAGGGTATTTCGGTGTTTTCCTTACCCTTTCAGATTTAAGAATTTTTAGTAAATAATTAGGGGTATAAACTGATTTGGTTCAATTTTCCCAAATCAAAAAACGCTTAGGGTTTTAGAAAAGAGTTCAAGAGAAGAGAAGAGAAGAAAAGAGGAGGAGATTCCACCGTTCGTCGAGTTCTTGAGGTTTTCTTGCGGATATTCGCAAAGGGTTTGATCCCTAAGAGTTATATGAGTTCTCAGAGTGTTGGGTTCGTTAACCCACATATCAATCATGTTATTTTCAGCGCAATTTTCTTCTTGAAGTTGAAATATTTGAGTTTTTGATGAAGTTTCTTGAAGGTTCCATTGGTAATCTTGATTGTTGGGATTTGGATGAGTTCTTGAGATAATCATATGGAGATTAAGAGTTGTTTTTGAGAGATTCTTGTGTACTTTTGTTGGGTATTCGAATCTAAGTGATTGGAGAAGAAACCATTCGAATCTAGGCGAATTAGGGTCAGAAAATGAGTTAGAAAATTCATCGAAAAAATCTGGGCAGAGGTTGTCGCCCCGCGCCAGCCAGTGCGCTGGGAAGAAGTCTCTATATTTTGGGGCCTGGCACCCTGCGCCAGCAAGTGTGCCCCAACTACACTTCAGTAGTTCAGGGGCTGGCGCCCAGCGCCAACCAGTGCACCAAGGTCGCCTGTCCCGTCCTGTCTTCAGTTGTTTAACCCGTCTGAGTTCCTTTAAAGTATTCCTTCAATCCCTATTGATTCTAAACACTCTAAACTAGTTCTAAATATCTAGAAATCATTCATAACATGAATCATAACCTTGAATTCATAATTCAAATTCAAGGTAGAGCTAAGAGTCAAGTCTTGAGAGTTCTTTCGAGTCTTTTAAGAAGTGTTTTGCAAACCTTTTTAAATTTGTTTTAAGACCTGAGCATAAGAAGTCTTTTGCAAACCTTTTTTAATTTGTTTTAAGACTTGAGAATATGAGTTTTAGGAAAAGTAGAGCTGAGTTCATTTTCTTTAAAATGATATATGGGAACTAAGTATTCCCAAGAGTAAATGTTTTTACATTTAAGAAGAGAGGAAACACCGATTTCCAAAAGAGTTTTCATGAGCAGTTTTTAGTACCATCTTTTTAAGAGAAAGATTTTTGAGTAATAATATCAAACCACAGAAAGAGTCATGTTTTTAAACATATGAGCTAGTTATATTTTGAGAGTAGTATTGAGCACCGATATGGGGCGAGTTCAGATAACTCAAAGTCCTCATAAACCATGTAGCCAACGTGGGTAAAAAGGGTAATACTTTTTAGATGATTCCTTGATGCTTTTAGCATAGACTAGTGGATCCACTTAGTAGTAGGTGCTATACCCCAGCAAAGTATAGGACAGTTCAGGCAGCATGGGCTAGACGATGTATCATCACATAGCTCATAGAGATGGTTGTCGGTTAGAGAATCTCCCACAGAGTTACTTGTATTTTTATATACAAACTGAGTTATATTTTATTTTCTAATACATTGAGTTATTGTCTACTGATTTAAAAGTTTTTCTGTATAATGCATCTTTATTACTGATTTATATTGAAATGAGTTGAGTATTCCCTGGGTTGAATTGAGACGAGGTAAGTTGTTTCTTTATCTCCAGTTCAAGCTTATGTCATGTTTTAGAATTCCCCTCACATGCTCGTACATTCCATGTACGAGGCCATTTGGCTTGCATCTTTTATGATATAGATACAGGAAACCATGATCAGCATCCAGCGCTTCATTGATCCAGTTGAGCTCCAGAGTTGTTTGGTGAGCCTCCTTTTTTCTGGAGGATCCCTTTTGTTATGTTTCGTTTATTTCAGTTGTTAGGATGATCGAGGTTCTTGTCCCGACATCTCTAATAGTATTAGAGGCTTCATAGATAGATATACATTATTTCATGAGTCTTTTCATTTCAGTTGTTTGTTGAGACTTGAGTTGTCTCTTTGGCTAGTTGAATGTTTATTTCTAAAAACATTCTGAGTTATCTTTTGAAACAGTTGAGTAAAGCTTTCATTTAAGTTTATCTTATGTTGAGTAAGTCTTCCGCTGAGAGTTAAGCTAGGCCAAGGATTCGTTTGGGGCCAGCAATGGTTCTCAAGTGCCGGCCATGTCCAAGATGTAGGCTCGGGGCGTGACAAACTTTGTATCAGAGCACAGAGTTCAAGAGTCCTAGGGTGTCTATGAAGCCGTTTCTGTAGAGTCCTAGTTATCAGTGTGAAGTGCGCAAAATCTATAATTACGAGGCTGCGATATTTAGGAACAATCTCACTTCTTTCATACTCTTTTCATGCGATAGAGTTCATCTCTATAAAGTTTATTTATAATTCGTGTTTGCGCGTATATTTCAGATCATGCCTCTACGAAGAGCTTTCTGAGGTCGTTCTGCTAGGAGGAATGTTGAGGATTAAGGGGTAACCAACACACCAGAAGTGCAACCCCAAGGAGAGGTCACTAATGCTGAGTTTCATGAAGCTATCCAGATGCTGAGCCAAGTTGTGACCAACCAAGCAGGGCAACAAAGAGAGGTTCAACAGGATGTTGCTGATACATCGAGGATCCGTGAGTTTTTAAGGATGAAACCTCCTAACTTCACCGTTTCAAGTGTCACTGAGGATACAAAAAACTTTTTGGAAGAGCTTCAGAAGGTTTTTGAGGTTATGCATGTTGTTGATGCTGAGCGAGTGGAACTAGCTGAATACCAACAAAAAAGTGTTGCTAGAGTATGGTTTGATCAATGGAAGAAGAGTAGAGCTGAGGGTGCACCAATTGTGAGCTGGGCGGTGTTTGAGGAGGCCTTCTTGGGGCATTTCTTTCCCCGTGAACTGAGAGAGGCCAAGGTAAGGGAATTCCTCAATCTTAAGCAAGAATCTATGATCGTTCATGAGTACAGCCTTAAGTTCACCCAACTGTCCCGTTATGCCCTAGAGATGGTTGCTGACATGAGGAGCAGGATGAGTCTGTTTGTTATTGGGTTGTCTTGTTTGTTAAGTAAGGAGGGCAAGGCAGCTATGCTGATAGGAGATATGGACATAACAAGACTTATGATCCATGTGCAACAGGTTGAGGAAGATAAGATGAAAAATAGAGAAGAGTTCTGAAATAAGAAAGCTAAGACAACAGGGACTGAGTCCAGGCAACAGAAAAGTAATGCAAACTGGTCTTCTTTTCAGCAAATGCAAAATGGACCTGCTCCATCATCTGCTAGTGCACCTGCACCAAGGAACAGAGGTGAGTTCAAGAATCAGAATTAACAGAATTTCAGAGCTAGACTTGCACAGTCTCAAGGTAGTGTGGCACAAGGAGGTAATTGGACTCCTGCATGTGCTAAGTTTGGTAGGACCCACTCAGGAGTGTGTCGTGATGGCTCCACTGGTTGTTTCAAGTGTGGTCAGAATGGTCACTTCATGAAAGAGTGCCCTAAGAATAGGCAGGGCACTGGTAATGGGGGCAATAGAGCCCAATCTTCTTCAGCGGCTCCACCAGACAGAGCTGCACCTAGAGGAGCTACTTCAGGAACAGGCAGAGGAGCAAACTGTTTGTATGCGATCACCAGTCGCGAAGAGCAAGAGAATTCACCAGATGTTGTCACGGGTATGATCAAAGTCTTTAATTTTGATGCATATGCTTTCCTACATCCAGGAGCGAGTCTATCTTTTGTGACTCCTTATATTGCTATGAATTTTGATATTCTTCCTTAGCAACTTCTTGATCCCTTCAGTGTTTCTACACCTGTTAGTGAGTCTATTCTAACTGAGAGAGTTTATCGTGATTGTGTCATTTCTGTCAATCACAAGGACACCATGGTTGACTTAGTCGAGTTAGACATGGTAGATTTTGATGTTATTCTAGGTATGGACTGGCTTCATGCCTGTTATGCCTCAGTTGATTGTAGAACTCGAGTAGTTAAGTTCCAGTTTCATAATGAGCCAGTTATTGAGTGGAGGAGTAGTTCAGCAGTGCCTAAGGGTCGTTTTATTTCATACCTTAAGGCGAGAAAGTTAGTTTCCAAGGGGTGCATCTATCACTTAGTCTGAGTTAATGACTCTTGTGTTGAGACACCATCTATTCAGTCTGTTGCAGTAGTGAGTGAGTTTCCAGAGGGTTTTCCACATGATCTTCCCAGAGTCCCTCCTGAGAGTGAAATAAACTTTGGTATAAATATTCTTCCTGATACTCGTCCTATCTCGATTCCGCCATATAGAATGGCACCAGCAGAGTTGAAAGAGTTAAGAGAGCAGTTGAAAGATCTCCTTGAGAAAGGTTTTATTCGACCAACTGTCTCACCTTGGGGCGCTCCGGTCTTATTTGTGAGGAAGAAAGATGTTTCTCTTAGAATGTGCATAGATTACCGTCAGTTGAACAAGGTTACTATCAAGAATAAGTATCCTCTTCCGAGAATTGATGATCTATTTGATCAACTTCAGGGTGCCACTTGTTTTTCTAAGATAAACCTCAGATCAGGGTATCATTAGTTGAGAGTAAGAGAAAGTTACATCCCTAAGACAGCATTCAGGACTCGTTATGGTCATTATGAGTTCCTAGTCATGTCCTTTGGTTTGACTAATGCTCCTGCAGTGTTCATGGATCTTATGAACAAAGTTTTTAAGCCTTATATTGATATGTTTGTTTTCGTTTTCATTGATGATATTCTAATATATTCGAGGAATGAGGAAGATCATGCTAGTCATCTTAGAATAGTTCTCCAAACTTTAAGGATAGAACTGTATGCTAAATTTTCCAAGTGCGAATTTTGTCTTGAGTCGGTGGCCTTCTTAGGCCACATAGTTTCAGGTGATGGGATTCGAGTTGATACACAGAAGATTGAGGCAGTGCAGAACTGGCCTAGACTCACGTCTCCAACTGATATTAGGAGTTTCTTGGGATTGGATAGTTATCATAGAAGGTTTGTCGAGGGGTTCTCATCCATTTCATCCCCTTTGACCAATTTGACTCAGAAAACAATTAAGTTTCAATGGTCTGAAGCTTGTGAGAAGAGCTTTCAGGAATTGAAAACTAGGTTGACTACTTCCCCAGTGTTAACCTTACTTGAAGGTACGCAAGGTTTTGTTGTGTATTGTGATGCGTCTAGAGTTGGACTGGGTTGTGTATTGATGCAGAATGGCAAGGCTATAGCTTATGCCTCCAAACAACTTAAGATTCACGAGAGGAATTACCCAACCCATGATCTAGAGTTGGCAACTATAGTGTTTGCTTTGAAAATATCGCGTCACTATCTGTATGGTGTTCATGTAGATGTGTTCAACGATCACAAGAATCTTCAGTATGTATACGGTCAAAATGAGCTTAATCTCAGACAGAGGAGGTGGTTGGAGTTACTCAAGGAATATGGCATGAGTATTCTTTATCACCCAGGGAAGGCTAATGTTGTTGCTGATGCTTTAAGCAGGTTGTCTATGGGAAGTACCACCCATTCGAGGAGGACAAGAAAGAGTTAGCTAAAGATGTGCACAAACTTGCATGATTGGGAGTCCGGTTAATAGATTCCAACGAAGGTGGAGTGCTGGTGATAAATGGGGCTGAATCATCATTAGTGTCCGAAGTGAAAGAGAAAAAAGACCAAGATCCTATTTTGCTTGAATTAAAGGCAAATGTTCATATGCAAAAATTAATGGCTTTTGAACAAGGGGGAGATGGTATATTGAGGTATCAAGGCAGATTGTGTGTACCAAGGGTGGATGAACTCCAAGAGAGGATCATGGAGGAAGCTCATAGCTCTATATACTCTATACATACGGGTTCCACAAGATGTATCGTGACTTGAGAGAAGTCTATTGGTGGAATAGTATGAAAAAGAGTATTGCAGAGTTCGTTGCTAAGTGCCCGAATTGCCAACAAGTCAAGGTAGAGCACTAAAGGCCCGGTGGTATGGCTCAAAACATAGAACTTCCAGAATGGAAGTGGGAGATGATCAATATGGATTTTATTACTAGTTTACCGCGGTCTCGTAGACAGCATGATTCGATTTGGGTGATTGTAGATCGAATGACTAAATCAGCCCATTTCTTACCTGTAAAGACTACTTTTTCAGAAGAAGATTATGCTAAGTTATATATTCAAGAGGTAGTTAGACTTCATGGGGTTCCAGTATCTATTATTTCAGATAAAGGTGCGTAATTCACCACATAATTTTGGAAGTCTTTCCATAAGGGTTTGGGTTTGAAGGTGAACCTTAGTACTACTTTCCATCCTCAGACTGATGGTCAAGTAGAGCGCACCATTCAGACTTTAGAAGATATGTTGAGGGCTTGTGTGATTGATTTCAAAGGTAATTGGGATGATCACTTACCTCTCATTAAGTTTGCTTACAACAACAATTACCACTCTAGCATCCAGATGGCTCCTTATGAAGCTCTTTATGAGAGAAGGTGTAGATCTCCTATTGGATGGTTTGAGGTTGGTGAAGCTGGGTTGATAGGACCAGACTAGGTTCATCAAGCTATGGAGAAAGTGAAGATTATTCAAGAAAGGTTTAAAACAGCGCAGAGTCGTCAAAAATCCTATACATATGTTAGGAGAAGAGACTTAGAGTTTGAAGTAGATGATTGTGTATACTTGAAGGTTTCACCCATGAAGGGCGTTATGAGATTTGGTAAGAATCGGAAGCTTAGTCCCCGTTATATTGGTCCTTACAGAATATCCAAGAGGATTGGCAATGTAGCTTATGAGTTGGAGCTACCATCAGAGTTAGCAGCGGTTCATCCAGTATTTCACATTTCAATGTTGAAGAAGTGTATGGGCGATCCTTCACTGATTATACCGACTAAAGATATTGGTATTAAGGATAGCTTATCTTATGAGGAGATTTCCGTTCAGATTCTAGATCGCCAGGTTCGCAAGTTGAGAACCAAGGAAGTAGCATCACTCAAGGTATTATGGAGAAATCAGTTTGTTGAGGAAGCTACTTGGGAGGCTGAGGAGGATATGAAGAAGAGATATCCACATCTCTTTGAGTCGGGAGAAATTCCAAATTAAGGTGCTAATCCTTTTCTTGGCATTTATTTTAATTGAAATGTTGTGTTACTTTCCATATTGAGTGTTTGAGCTGGGTATTAGATGTTACCACCCTTAGTCTACTTAGATTAATCTCATTCGATGAAGAATTTTCCCATGGGGGAGATATTGTAACATCTCGGTATTTGAAAGAGCTAAAAATATAAAGAACTAATTTGGAAAGAGCCAAATCTGAAAATTTTCAAGTTAAGCTTAAGTTGTGAGTTTTGAGTCAACTTCAAATGACCATAACTTTCAGTACATGATGAGTTAGGTGGCCCATAAGATATCAAATGAAAGTTCTTGGAATTCTCTTTCCAATGTCACTGAGTTTGCTAATTTTTGAGCTCGTATGAGGGAGATATGACTGTTTGAGGTCGGACTGTTCAATCAAGGAAATTTACCCGAAAATTCGAGGGGTATTTTTGTCTTTTCCTTACCCTTTCAGATTTAAGCATTTTTAGTAAATAACTAGTGGTCTAAGCTGATCTGGTTCAGTCTAAGCTGATTCAAGCGTTTGTCGAGTTCTTGAGATTTTTTTGCGGATTTTCACCAAGGGTTTGATCCCTAAGAGGTATGTGAGTTCTCATAGTGTTGGGTTCGTTCACCCACACGCCAATCATGTTATTTTCAGTGCAATTTCATTCTTGAGGTTGAAGTATTTGAGTTCTTGATGAAGTTTCTTGAAGGCTCCATTCGTAATCTTGATTGTTGGGATTTTGATGAGTTCTTGAGATAATCGTATGGAGTTTGAGAATTGTTTTTAGTAGATTCTGGTGTACTTTTGTTGGGTATTCAAATCTAAGTGATTGGGAAAGAAACTATTCGAATCTAGGTGAATTAGGGTCAGAAAATGAGTTAGAAAATTCGTCGGAAAAATCTGGGCAGAGGTTGGCGCCCTGCACCAGCCAGTGCGCCAAGAAGAAGTCTCTGTAGTTTGGGGCATGGTGGCCTGCACCAGCCAGTGCGCCCCAACTACACTTCAGCAGTTCAAGGGCTGGCGCCCAGCACCAACCAGTGTGCCAGGGTCGCTTGCCCCGTCATGTCTTCAGTTGTTTAACCCGTCTGAGTTCCTTTAAAGTTTTCCTTCGATCCCTATTAATTCTAAACACTCTAAACTACTTCTAAACATCGAGAAATCATTCATAACATGAATCATAACCTTGAATTCATTCAAATTCAAGGTAGAGCAAAGAGTCAAGTCTTGAGAGTTCTTCCAAGTCTTTTAAGAAGTCTTTTGCAAACCTTTTTAAATTTTTTTTAAGACTTGAGCATATGAATTTAAGGAAGAGTAGAGCTGAGTTCATTTTCTTTAAAATGATAAATGGGAATTAAATATTCCCAAGAGTAAATGTTTTTACATTTAAGTAGAGAGGAAACACCGATTTCCAAAAGAGTTTTCATGAGCATTTTTTTGTACCATCTCTTTTAAGAGAAAGATTTTTGAGTAATAATCTCAAACCACAGAAAGAGTCATGTTTTTAAACATATGAGCTAGTTACATTTTGGGAATAGTATTGAGCACCCATATAGGGGCGAGTTCAGATAACTCAAAGTCCTCATAAACCATGTAGCCAACGTGGGTAGAAAGGGTCATACTTTTTAGATGATTCCTTAATGCTTTTAGCATAGACTAGTGGATCCACTTAGTAGTAGGACCTATACCTCGGTAAATTATAGGACAGTTGTGGCAGCGTGGGCTAGATTTTGTATCATCACATAGCTCATAGTGATGGTTGTCGGTTAGAGAATATCCCATAGAGTTACTTGTATTTTTATATACAAACTGAGTTATATTGTATTTTCTAATACATTGAGTTATTGTCTACTGATTTAAAAGCTTTTCTTTATAATGCATCTTTATTACTGATTTATATTGAAATGAGTTGAGTATTCCCTGAGTTGAGTTGAGACGAGGTAAGTTGTTTCTGTATCTCCAGTTCAAGCTTATGTCATGTTTTAGAATTTCCCTCACATGCTTGTACATTCCATGTACTGATGCCATTTGGCTTGCATATTTTGTGATGCAGATACAGGTAACCAGGATCAGCATCCATTGCTTCATTGATCCAGTTGAGGTTCAGAGTTGTTTGGTGAGTCTCCTTGCTTCTGGAGGATCCCTTTTGTTATGTTTCATTTATTTCAGTTGTTAGGATGATCGGGGGTCTTGTCCCGACATCCCTCATAGTATTAGAGGCTTCATAGATAGATAGACAGTAGTTCATGAGTCTTTTTATTTCAGTTGTTTGTTGAGACTTGAGTTGCCTCTTTGGCTAGTTGAATGTTTATTTCTAAAACATTCTGATTTATCTTTTGAGACAGATGAGTAAAGCTTTCATTTAAGTTTATCTTATGTAGAGTAAGTCCTCCGCTTAGAGTTAAGTCAGGCCAAGGGTTCACTTGGGGCCAGCAATGGTTCTCGAGTGTCGGCCACGTCCAGGGTGTAGGCTCTGGGCGTGACAAATAGGAACCTCAAATGCCAACTCAACTCATAAAGTATCATTAATGAAAATAGTTTAACTCCAAGCTAATCTGAAATACTCAAATGAATATAAGGGTTCAACCCAAAGTCTTTAAAATGTCAGAAGGGAAATGGGAAAAGACTCCTCAACTACTACTGTCTATGAAGCCTCTAAATACTATGATGGAAGTCGGAACAACACCCACGACATCCTAACAAAACAAAGCCAAAATGTGATGCCCTCTGTATAGCAAGGAGGCTCACCAAAGCTAACTGGAATGCGATAGGATCAATGGAGCGCCAGTTGATGATCCTGAATACCTATATCTGCATCATGAAATGATGCAGGCCAAATTGCATCAATACATTGAATGTACGAGCATGTAAGGGAAACTGAACATAGGGATACATAGCTGAACTGATAGAAAGAGAAAACATACTCACCTCAATTTAACTCACTCAACTCAACTCAACATGAAAGAGACAATGAAAGATGGAAGGTGTATAAATCTTTTAACACAATAGATAATAACTCAAAGTATATAAAAATACAATAATAAACTCTCTACTCTTATTTGGGTGATTCTCTAACTGACAACCATCACTATGAGCTACGTGATGATACATCGTCTCACCTATGCTACCAGAACTGTCCTATACGTTGACGGAGTATGGGACATCCTCTACTAAGTGGATCCACTAAGTTATGCTTAAAAGCAATAAGGAATATTCTAAAAACTATGATCCTTTACCCGTGTTGGCATACATGGTGTATGAGGATTTTGAGTTGTCTAAACTCATCCCCAGATCAGGGCTCAATACTAATCTTATTAATATATAGAACTCATGCTCAAATGTAGAAAAACATAACTCATCCTCAACTTTAGATAATTACTCAAAAGATTCTCTTAAAAGAGATACTGCTCAAAAACTCTTCATGAACTCTTTTAGAAATCAAGGTTTCCTCTTGTTTTAAATGTAAAAGTGTTACACTTGGAAATACTTAGTTCCCTTATACTCACTTTGAAACATGAAACTCAACTCTCCTCATTCTCTTACGCCTTCACTCAAGTTTTAAAACAAGTTTTAGAAGATTGTGAAAGACTTCTCAAAATGACTCCAAAAGGTTTCTCGAACTTTACTCTTAATCTTTACTTTTATTTGAAATGAAGATGTAAGAGTTATGATTAGTATATATAGGATCTCTTATAATCAATGAAGATTTAGATAGTTGGTAAAATAAGAAAGTGAAAACACGATTCAAAGGAATGCATACAAGACGAAGAACAGAGGCAAAAGGGCCCTGATGTCCCTGGCGCATCAGTGGCACGCT
Source organism: Solanum etuberosum (assembly GCA_029582245.1). Classification (NCBI taxonomy): domain Eukaryota; kingdom Viridiplantae; phylum Streptophyta; class Magnoliopsida; order Solanales; family Solanaceae; genus Solanum; species Solanum etuberosum. The sequence continues at coordinate 42,529 of JAJONR010001510.1, read as the reverse complement.
GTGCCAACCCTCAATTAACTGGGGCTTGTTTAAGGCGCACTATAGGCGCAGGGCGCCAGCCCCCCTGGCTCTATGGGGGAGCGCCGCCCCAGCCCAAACCTAAAACTTTTTGATGAATTTTTCTTCTCAATTTATTGTCCTAACTCATCTAGGATCGATTGATTTCTTTCAAACTCCATTAGGCTCATAAACCCAACACAATTAATCAAAAATCCACTCAAAATCCCTCAAGAACAACAATCATTCGCAAGACCCTCACCTCAAGAACTCAACAAAACTCCATTATTAAAGAATGAAGCATAAAACTTCAAGAACCTCATCAAGAATCTCAATACACAAACTCATGGAAAAATTCATAAATGGAAACTCATGATTGGTGTGAGGGTTAACAAATCCAACACTATGAGAGCTTACATATCTCGAAAGAACTAAGTTATTGGCGATTTCCCCAAATTCTTGAAGAACTCTTGAAACCTCTTTTCTCCTCTTGAACTTTTCCCTAACTTTGTTAAACATTTTAGAATGAATGAAAAACTGATCTCAATCAGTTTAGACCACTAATTGGGTGAAAAAAAACGTGTAGGACTAGTGGGATAGGAAAAAGACCAAAATACCCCTCCTTAAAATAGATAAAATGCCTTAACTAGAAAGACTGCACTCAAACGGACATAACTCCTTCATCCGAACTCGGAATTTAGCAAACTCAACGGCTTTGGAAAGAGGACTCAACGACCTTCGATTTGATACCTTATGAGCCACCTAACTCATCTTGTGCTAAAAGTTATGATCGTTTGAAGTTAACCCAAAATTTAAAAACTGACCAAAGTTCAAGGTGTTACAGCAAAATCTCACTATTTATGAAAAAAAATTCATCAAAAAAGACACAAACTTCCTTTAGTTTCTTTTTCTTTTTAAAACTTTGCTTACAGTAAAATTCATATAGTTGGAAAAAATACGTGAAATATAATATAGTGCATGGAAACGATTAGAGCAAAATAGGTAAGGCATAAATTGGGCTCTTTTTGGAATAAACATTTAAATGGTGAGGAGAACTTTGAATTTTGACATGGTATCCTATTAATAATATAAGTAGCATAAACTAGAGCTTCATGTAAAAATGATGAAAAGGCTAGTTCTTGAAAAGTAAGCAACAAATGAATATTATCGTAATCTTTACCCCCTTCAGATCGGAAATATGAGAATGATGAATCAAAGACATTAGATATCATATTATAGAATTTGATAAATATGCCAAAAATTTCAAATGTTGAATCAAGCGACTAACTCATTAGTATTTTTGGATGTACTAAAGACAACAACTAATTGTTGAGAATCATTGTCACGACCCGAGACTACCCCTAGTCGTGACACAGTGCTTGGAGCCACAAATGACCCCAAGTAAACCTCGTAGACTAGCATGACACTAAGATAAGAAAGAAATATAAATAGAAGATAATTGAATGCGGAACTAAAAGAGTCTAGAAATATCAATAGACGAATATTTGAGTACACATAGCTAAATCTAAACTAACTTGTCTAAAAACCTCTACTAATATTAGTTGCTAGGACAAACCCCTAGCTAACTCCAACTGTCTGAAACTAAAAGTAAATGACTGAAATGAAATCTAACTGTTGTCCTCAGAAGATGAGGACTCACCAACTTGGTTGCCGCTCACGGGAGATAGTATTAATTAACTACAAACTGGATGCTGAGTGTCAGAACCTATATTATTAAATGATATTAGAAGAAAGTATGCAATTAGTACTTCGAATGTACTGAGTATGTAAGATAATGCATGATAAGTGTAATAACTGAGCATGACGAATCTATAAGACATGCTGACGCAATGACCAAGCAAAATAACATAGAACTAAGATGAACTGAACGGAAATACATAGATACACAGTCATTCAATAACTAAAAGACTAACGGTAGGAGATACTAAAATCGACATATAACCATGTGAGCTACTACATGGAGTTTGATGTATAATCCCCTCAAAAGGGCGAAATGTAGTTTGCCATGAAAAATCAAAATAAAGACAATAGAATGAGATAGTGCATGAACATAGAGCAATTGAATCAACATAGAGCTTAAAGATTGCGATGAAATGCAACTAAAGGACATAAAGAATCTTAGATCAAACATTTTAGCTAAACAAATCAACACTTAACTTAGACTCTGGAGCCGAAAATGCGTTGAAATAATTTATGATTTTGAAGATTACATAATTACAGAGATTTTAATTTTAGGGTAGTTTTTGTGATAAGAAAAAAAAATCATTAGAGTCGTTTAGTAGAAAATAGTTAAGGAGAAGAGACAGGATTTTGGTTGAATAACCCAACACACTAGGTAATATGCATTTATAATACAATCACAATAACATTACAATACACAGAATGAAAATATATTAAATACAAGGATATATATATATATATATAACAATCAAATATGACTTATTATATTTTATCATGTTAATCTGTTAGCCGGATATTCCTTAACAAGGGGTAAGCTATATGAATCACGTGTATCTACTCCACTCTTTGCATGTTCTATTTTATTCATAGTAAGTAATTGGTTTTAAGGCAAATAAGGAATTTTTCGAATTTAGATCTTATACTTATACAACATTAATCACACAAAATTTTACCAACTCTAGTAAGAAGGACAAATTCTTACACATGAATTGCATAGTTTTCAACTCTAAGCATTAGGCCCAGTCAACTGTAACCATAAAATGATGACAAATCTAATTTTAAATCTCAATTTAAGCTAATTTGAAAGTACCTTACTCCTCCTTATCGGAAGGCTGAGGAGAACAAGGTAGAATAGATGTTTGGGCTTCCTTTTCCACCGTGTGTTTTTTTTTAAAACTCTGGAGAGGCCAATACTCTTTCAGTTTTTTCCATATATCTTCACGAAAACCTCTTAATGGGTCTAAACAAATCTGAATGAATCAGATCTGTAACAGAATCTTAACACTATTCAGAGACTCATTATTCTTCACGCCACTTACTTTTCTTCTCAACCACATACATTTTTCTCTCCTCTTCAACTGCTATTGTGTTTTATTCAATCCGATTTATGATTTTAAAGAAAACAACTTTACATTCTGATATGTGTGAATGCAATATAAATCTCTCTTTGCAAACTCATTGATGACTAAAATAAATAGTTTGAGCAAAAGGCCGCCTCTATATATGTAATCAATCTCATGAAAAATGAGTATTTTTTCCTACTTATTGGTTTTATTTGTCAACTAATCCATGTTTACGGAGTTCAAACATATGTGAATATAACAAAAAATGGTTAAAAACTTATCAGGGACCAAGAACGCAGAGAATCTCTTACTTCTATACTTAGGCTTACAGACAGGAAACTATAGTTGACAGAGCCAACTTTAGCCTTCAAGTTACTTGGAGATTTTGATGGACATCAGCTTAATTCTTAAAAGAATTCATGTTATCTTTTTGTGGTATACTTTTATATTAATATATAAGTTTTATTTGTATTTTAGTTAATAAAACTTTTATATAAAATATAGTTTTTTTCAGATATTATTTTCTATCAAAAAAAATTATTTTGCTGAAATAAGATTTTATAATATTTTATTGATATAGTGTAATTTCATTAGCACATTTAGATATTGAAAACAAATAAACTTAATTATTTGGTATTCAGATCCATAGACTATCTTAATATTCAAATGAACATTCAAATTCGTACATCTAGATCTTAATTCACATTGTTAGACAGAGATAGGTTTTGGTGAGTGACCGGTGCGAGGATCGAGTTCCACATACATGATCGCAGAAGACCAAATCCCAACTGGAAATAGAGATAAATAACAATGTTGAGGTGGTGGAAATAATACAGTACTCCTAGTCCTATGAGGAAAAGGAACCACTACATGTATTCCAAGTCTCACGAGGAAAAGGAATCACTACAAGTTTGCTGAAGTAGAGTTGTAGTAGGAAGGGACACATGTTCTATAAATAGAGCAAGGTTTTCTCCAAAGAAGGTTGTGCACTTACATAGATAGATACGAGTAAAATATAGTCTTATTGTGAGAGTGTTCAAATTGAAGTTTTGTTGAAGTGCTGCGAAGAACATAATTGAAGAATTCTATTCTATTTAGTTTGAGTCTTTTGTTAATGTTGTCGTAATTTATTTGATGTGAAATTTAGGTTGTTGGATCTTTGAGTTGTGGGCAACTTGAAGATCTGGGAGAACATGAACCTGGGGGTTAGTGTTCTGAGTCTAGGAACTAGAGTTAATAATTTCTTAGGTTACATTGGTTTGTAATTATTTGTAGTTTGAAGTTTTATTGAGTTAATAAAAGTTTGAAAGTGAAATTGTTAAGCAATTACAAACGTACTTATTTTGAACTACTAAACATTATAAGGATCAGATAACCCATACACGATCCCTAGAAGAATTACGGAGGTCATAATTCCAACAATTGGTATCAGAGCAGGTTATCTTAATCAAGAGTCAATAAGTCAAGGTAAGATCACTATGACTTCTGCACCTCCTCTTGGACACAGTCAAGGACAACACATAAGCAGGATTTAATGGGCAATATTACTCTTAGTGGAAGGAAAAAATGGAAGACTTCATTCAAACTGAAGACTATGAACTATGGATGAGAGTTACTAATGAACCTTTAATGCCTACAATCAAGGACAACGAAGGAAAGGACATTCCTAAACCTAAGGCTCAATATGGAGAAGCTGACTACAAGATGCTAGGAAAGAATGATAAGGCTTAATGCATTCTTGTATATGGACTCGGGCCTGACGAGTTCAACCACATCTCTAGATGTACCACTGCTAAAAAAATATGAGATACACTTTTAAACGCACACGAAGGTACTACTCAAGTTTAAAAGTTCAGAATCGCTAGACTATGCACTGAAAATATGAGTCCTTGAAGATGAAAAATGGAGAGTCACTTTAGGATATGATCATTAGATTCACCAGAGTGGTCAACGTATTAATGTCCTTAGGAAAAATATATACTACAGAGGAACAGGTAGATAAGATTCTTCAAACTCTACCCAGATCATGGGAAATCAAAGTTACTGCAAAAAGAGAGTCCAAAGACTTAACAAATATGACCTTAGATGAGCTTGTAGGAAATATTAAAACATATGAGATGAATGTTGAAAGTGCCAAAAGAAGTGAAGGAAATAAAGATAAGAGTCTTGCTCTCAAGGAAACTGATGAGAATGATTAATCTGATCTTGATGATAATGATATAGCCTTGATAAGCAGAAATTTCAAGAAACTCTTCAAGAAAGGCATGTACTATGGAAAGAAACTCTTTCCAACCAAGGAGAAGAGCACAGAAAAGTGTCAGAATGGAGGATGCTATAAATGTGGTGAAATCGACCATCAAGTCAAGGACTGGCTTATGTGGGAAGTTAAGTGGAGAAAATAAAGGGTAGAAAAGGAGAAAAGAGAACTTGGAAACAAAAGGAAAAAATAATGAAAAGGAAAACAATCAAGCTATGTATGCTAGCTGGGGAACATGTACAGAAAACTTTGAGGAATATGATGACATTGCACTGATGGCCATAGAAGATTCAGAACCTGAATCTGATTCTGACACTGAGAAAGAGAAGGTAAATAATTCTAATCTCAAAGATAAACCAGAGAAGAAATTATCCTTTTTAATGCTCACTCTCATAAATACCATACAAGAACTGAACACTGACAAGAATTAGTTGGTAGCTTCTATGACTAGTCTAAAGTTTGAGTACATTGATCTTGTAAAACTCAATACTGAGTTAAAATAAAAGAAAAAATCTCTTCTTGAAAGGACTCATCAACTTGATTCTTGTAACCTTTCAATCAAAACTAAAATCTTAAAATTGAGTGTCAACCGTAAAGAAAATGATAAGGAGAGTGATCAACCCCTGTGTGAACAAGATGTCAAAAAACTTAAAGATGAATTATTCTCAGAAATGGAAAACTATAGGAGAATGAATCTTGAATTAGCTAGAATCAAATATTAGCTTGAACAAGCAAATAAATGGACTAAGTTTTCCATGATTGTAACCCATCTAGGAACTAACACCCGTAACATAAAAGCAAGAATAGGTTTTGAAAATCAATCTATGAATGGGAATCCGACATTCTGCACACTTTGTGGTAACATGGGTCACTCTAGAAACACATGTCCTACAACCAGAATCAATACTAACTAACACACATAAAAGGAACAGGTATGTAATAAAAAAACAGAATTACCTAACTGGATAAACAAGGACCTTATTCACCATTTTGATCAAAATAAAGGACCCAAGTTAATATGAGTTCCATAATCTAACCCTTGATTTTTTTAGGAAAATGTGAGGGGAAGCAAGTAATACTTGTATATGGACAACACTTGCTCAAGGCACATGACTGGATATACATCAAAATTCCTATCACTTGAAGAAAGAAAACGTGGAATGGTAGCATTTGGCGGTGGACAAAAAGGTCAGATTAAAGGCATTGGAAACATAGGTAAGACTAGTGAACACTCAATCGAAAATGTGTATCATGTTGGAGGCTTGAATCACAACTTGCTCAGCATATCACAACTTTGTGATAAAGGAAACAAGGTAAGTTTCTCTTCCATTGGAGCTGAAGTAATAAATCTCGAAACAAAGGAAAGTATCTTAACTGGACAAAGATATAAGAATGTATATATTGTAGATACTACAAAGGTACCTGTTGAAAATCTTATATGTCTAAGTGTAATGGACAGAGATCCTTCACTATGGCATAAACGTCTAGGTCATGCTATTCGCGTACAGTTAATTAAATAAACTTATTTTTAAAGATTCAGTAATAGGACTTCCTAAAACTAAGTTTAAAGAAGAAAGGTTTTCTGAAGCATGTACTCGAGGGAAACAACTAAAATCATCATTTAAATCTAAACAGGTTATAAGCTCAACCAGATCCTTAGAACTGGGACATATGGATCTATGTGGACCTATGAGGGTTAGAAGTAGAGGTGGAAATATATGTATTTGTACTAGTAGATGAGTTTACAAAGTACACTTGGACACTTTTTATTGCTGCTCCTAGGACTCCTCAGCAAAATGGAGTAGAAAAAAGGAAAAAACAAAACCGTTCAAGAAATGGCTAGAACTATGATGATTGCTAGCAATATAACTAATCAATTTTGGGCTGAAGCCATGAATATTGCATTATATACTATAAATAGGTGTATGTCTAGATACATGCTAGATAAAACTCCCTATGAATTACTAAAAGGCAGAAAAACCTAACATATCTCACCTAAGAACCTTCAGGTGTAGATGGTTCATTCATAATATTGGAAAGAATTTGTTAGGAAAGTTTGATGCTAGAAGTGATGAGGGATTTTTTCTAGGATATTCTTCATATAGAAAAGCTTATAAGGTACTAAACAAAAGATTAATCTGTGTAAAAGAGAGAGTACATGTAGTATTTGATGAACAAATGTTATATCTAACCAAAGTCTTCAGGATGAACCATTAAGATTATATGTTGAGAATGAACATGAACAAGAACAAGTAAACGAACCTTCACCACTGCTCTATCTCATGGGGAAAATGAATAAAACTCAGAAGAAACACCTGAGCAAAATCAAAGAGGGCCGATTGATAATCATGACTCGGAACAACAAGAGTTGGTACTAAAGGACTACAAGTACCAAGGATCACATCCAATAGATAACATACTCACTAATCTCAGATCCGTCATAACCACCAGATGAGGACTAAAAATTATTGTGCTTTCAGTGCATTCCTTTCTATGATGGAACCAAAGAAAATTAGTGAGGACTTGCAAGATGTTGACTGGTTTATAGCTTTGGAGGAGGAATTGAATCAATTTGAAAGAAGTAAAGTCTGGCACCTATTGCCAAGACCCCCAAACAGAACAATTATTGGAACTAAGTCGCTGTTCATAAACAAGTTGGATGAACATGGTACCATAACAAGAAACAAAACAAGATTGGTGGTCCAAGGTTACAATCATGAAGAGGGCATAGATTATGATGAAACTTTTGCTCCAGTGGCAAGATTAGAGGCAATAATACTACTTATAGTATTTGCTGCCCACATGGAATTCACATTCTATCATATGGATGTAAAAAGTGTATTCTTAAATGGTCTGCTAAATGAGGAAGTGTTTGTTAAACAACCACCTATATTTGAAAATAATGACTATGTTGAACATGTGTATAAGCTTGACAAAGCCCTCTATGGGTTAAACCAAGCACATATGGCATGGTAAGACAGATTGTAAAAATTTCTCTTAAGTCATGGGTACACAAGAGGAAAAATTGACAACACACTTTTTCTCAAGAATATATGAAAGGACTTGCTTATCGTATAGGTATACGTGGACGACAGCATCTTTGGAGCCACAAATAAAACACTCACAGATGAATTTGCATTTCTAATGAGCAATGAGTTTGAAATGAGCTTGATTGGATAGATAAACTATTTCCTAGGACTTCAAATCAAGCAAACATCCTCAGGTACCCTAATTCACCAACATAAATATGTCAAAGAACTGTTCATAAGGTTCAAAATGCAGGATGCAAAAACAATCAATACCCCGATTGCCACAGCTACCAAGTTAGATCTAGAGGGAATAGCTTCAATCGTCGATCAAAAGCTCTATAGAGGAACGACTGGATCACTTATGTATCTTATAGCTAGCAGGCTAGACATTGTGTTTAGTGTGGGGTCATGTGCTCGATTTCAAGCTAATCCTAAGGAACCTCATTTACAAGTTGTTAAAAGGATTCTACACTACCTAAAAGGAACCACAAACTTGGGACTCTAGTACCCAAAAGGAAGCAATTTTGAACAAGTAGGATATGTTGATGCAGACTATGCAGGAAACTTAGTGGACAGGAAGAGTACTACATGTATGGCTCACTTCTTAGGGTGATGTCTGATCTCTTGGGCAACAAAGAAACAAAATTTTGTAGCTCCATCTACTGGCGAAGCTGAATAGTTGTTGCATCATGTTGCGCTCAACTTCTATGGATCAAACAACAACTCAAAGACCTTGGGTTGAACACCGGATGTGCTCCAATTTTTTGTGACAATACTAGTGCAATAAACATAGCCAAAACCCCAGTTCAACATAAAAGAACAAAACACATATTCATGCGACATCACTTTTTAAGGGACAATGTAGAAAAGGGTTGGCCTCGATGAATTTGCACTACTGAAAAACAAATCGCAGATATCTTCACCAAGGCATTAGCAAGAGAACACTTCAAAAGGAACAGATTGAAACTAGGGATGATTAAAATTGCCTAAGCCACCCTCCATGACTGCTAAACAATACTATGCATACGGCACAAAAGATCTGATTAAATTTTATAATCCCTACACCAATTTTAAAAAATTTGAGAAATAACTAAGTAATTTTTTTCAGGTGAAAGAACGCTTAAAGATCGAAAGATGGGGTCCGGAACGTCCTAAAATACAGGTATGTATTCCACTCTTGATGCAAAATGCATAAATTCAAAAACTATAAGCAATAATCTATCCCTTCCACATGTCACTATAAAAACTGTAACCACCATACTAAAATACCGCACCATCATTTTCAAAAAGTTGATAACCATCACATCATTATGGCAGCCTACTACAACTTTATTCCAAGTGAAACTCTTCACATTCTTGGACTTATCGTATAACCAACCAATCCGGCTTCCACCACCATAAAATACACACACCCTTAACTACAATCTCACACCCTCCTCTAGTAAACTAAACCATCATACTCCTCTCACCATGAAAACTCCAACAAAAACAGATTCCTCACCCCCCCTAACTCCATCACCAATACAAATACCTTCCTCTCAACGAGTTTTGACAATTGTACTGTTTGAGGAACAGGTCTGCATATCTATTCTGCTTGAAATTATGTTTTTGGATTCCACTAGTATATTTCATCTCGATATTTTTCCACACAGTACAGCTCCGTCTCAGGGGGATCGAGGGTTCTTCTGGAAATTAAGGGAGTTTAGGAGGATGCACCTAGTAAGGGGGAACACACTAGGACCCTACGGCTGAACCTGGTTCACCCGCTAGGCTCAACAATGGTGCATCTAGTAAGGGAGAATCATGCTCTGTATTAGCACAATCTGAGGAATTTAAGATAAGTTCTGAGGATACCATGCGCATTGCCCATTTGGTCCCTACACGACTAAGGTCAAGAGTACGGAAGGCTACTAGCAAGCCTGTGGTGGTGCCAACAGATGAACCTTTAGAGACTCTTCCTACTACATTGTTTATGGTTTTCCCTGTTCGTATTACCCACTCGATAAAAAAAACCTCTTGATGAAGGTCTCCTCACCTCTTAAACCAAAAAATCAAGGTCCTCAAAAACCCTATTTATCCCTCCCACTGACCCTATAGAAATACCTGATGAGCTAGCACGGGCTAAGAAGGGTAAAGGTCTAGCTTCCTCTAGTCATATTGTAAAATGGGCTTCTCGACCTACTTTATCCAAAGGTACTATCCACACCGGTTTAATCGATGAGTCTACTGAATCTGGTAGTCATGAGAGTGTTTTTTCTACTTCTAAATCTCTGGGGGATGAATCACAAGGGTAAATGAAGAGTGATGAATTGGGTGTTGATTTAAGTGATGATATTGATGATACCCTAGATGTCAGCACTTCTGGGTTCGTACACTTTAAGCAACATAATGTTATCCATGGTAGGGTTATTACTGGATTTAGGGTCCTAAGATGTGTACCCTTCTGGATCTTCTAGAGGCACAGGGTTGGACCTTGTTCCTTCATGGCAATATATGTCGCCGTATGGGAAGATAAGAAACTCAACTATTTTACATCAATGCATCTGTCACGTCAACCTCTATTACTAGTATGGTTCATGGTGTCTCGTTTACTCTCACTCGTGAATGTATGGAACAAATTTTGGGGGTTTCTAATATAGGTTGGTGTCACTATGTAAAAAGGGATTATCCCCTATTAGATGAGTTATCATCTTCCCTAGAGATCTCTCGCAGTTTCGCGAATGATCCCACCTTAGAATTTCATACCAATGTAGACAATGGAGCTATGTTGCCACTCCATAAGCTACTGTTTGATATTATTCATAAGATTATCTTTTCACGACAACAAAAATACACTGAGGCCAATTTCATGGATCTAACACTTATGGAGATGCTTATTTCAATGGTTCCATCAATTTTCCTGGTCTTATCTTGCGCTACATGTATCACATTTGTGTTTAGGATAAAACTCGTCATGCTTTGGGGTACGGGTTCTGGTTGGGAATGATTTTTTGTCACTTTGGGTTCCAGTCAAGACGTGGCAGTATCAAACTATTAAGGATGTTTTGGGAATGGTGAACCAGGCTGCAGAGCCTGCTCCTCCCAGGGGAGGTTAATGCACCACTTCAGAGTCTTCGGGCATCGTTGGCTGCTAAGGATGCAGAGATTGCTGCACTCAGAGCGTTTCATTTGGCAGTAATAAATCAGTTGCATATCTCTTATGGTCTTCAACATTTGAGTTTGGGGGAAGAGAATGTGTGTCTAAAGGCTTACCTTTCTTTAGATCAGGAATTTCTATTAGCTGGAAAATCAACAAACTTTGTTAATCTCAGAGGCCTCTATAACTTGCTGAAAAAGGATCTTCCCCTACCTCTCCTTCTGCATCCACTCCTCCCTAGCCTTTCCATGCCATGTGTTCCTAGTGTATCTTTTTTTTCTTATATTCTTTTTTTTGTGTTTTTGCGTTTGTGTCAGTGGTGGTGTATACACTCTGGAAAATGGATATATTGGCCCTATGTTTTTTGCTTTATGTGGTTGCCTGTTAATGTACTTGGTTTTAGTTCCAATTTTTTTAGCCTTGATAGTGTTGGTGATTTCTTTGTAACCCTGAGTATTAATTACGTCTATGCTTTATTGATATATTTTTATGATATCAAAAGGGGGAAGGTGCTATGTATGATTATTTCCTAATCTTCTAACATGTTACTTCGAGTTCTATGTTTGTGTAACGTCTTTCATCGGGTTGAAATGCAAAGACGGATTCATGGGTTTGTCATCATCAAAAAGGGGGAATATTGGATAGAGATAGGTTTTGACAAGCTACAGGTGCAAAGACGAGTCCACAAATATGATCACAGAAGACCAAATCCCAACTGGGCTTAGAGAAAAAGAATAATGTTGAGGCGGTGGAAATAATACAGTACTCCAAGTCCCAGGAGGAAAAGGAACCACTACAAGTATTTCAAGTCCCACGAGGAAAATGAATCACTACAAGTTTTCTGAAGTAGAGTTGAAGTAGGAAGGGACTCTTGTTCTATAAATAGAGCAATGTTTTCTCCAAAGAAGGTCGTGCACTTACATAGAGAGATACGAGTAAAACATAGTCTTATTGTGAGAGAGTTCAAATTGAAGTTTTATTGAAGTTATCCGAAGAACATAATTGAAGAATTCTATTCTGTTTAGTTTGAGTCTTTTGTTAAAGTTGTTATAATTTTTCTGCTGCGAAATTTAGTGTAGTTGGATTTTTGAGTTGGGGGAAACTTGAAGATCTGGGACATAAACTTAGGGGTTTGTAATCTGAGTCTAGAAATTAGAGTTTATAATTCCTTAGGTTACATTGGTTTGTAATCATTTGTAGTTTGAAGTTTTATTGAGTTAATAAAAGTTTGAAAGTGAAATTGTTGGGCAATTACAAACATACTTACTTTGAACTACTAAACATTCTAAGGATCAGATAACCCATAAAACATTCTTAGAAGAATTATGGAGGTCATAATTCCAACACACATCTTAATATTCAAATGTGTATTCATATTCAGAATTCTTAATCTTAATAAAAATAAATGAGTCCCTGTACATAATTAGTCTTCTTAACTATCCAAAGTAGGTGCAGAAAGTTTAAACTTACGGTTTATTGTAATACCTTTTGTCGTTTTTCTTGTGATAGGCTTTGCACAATATCATTATGTTGAAGGGAGGTCCAAACATCTTCCTTAGCAGGCTGCAGACACATTATCTTAAGTCTATGCAGGTTACTTAAGTATACATAGAGCAAAAGATGACGAAAAATACACTTACTTCCGAAGTTGATTCAAGAACACGTTTAGATTTAGAAGATACACCAATCCTAGCATTGTCATCCATGTTATCTATAGTTGCTCCAGATTTGGAAGCTTCCTCTATATGAAGTTCAACATTTGGGAATTAGATTTATTTACGAAGGCATTTAGAGAAAAATTGAATGACACTTTAAAAAGTAATGTTTTGAAAACTAACTAAAAAATCATTCTAATGTATAAATAAAAATTGTTTTGATAAAAAAAAGAAAAAACAAATCATGTACAAAAATGGGACACAATACTTACTGATATTAAATTTAAGATACGCCTCTAATACATCTATATCCCCATCTCCCTCCCCCCCCCCCTTTACTAACATACACCATCCAAAAAGATAAAACTAGAAATTAATATAACTCTATAAGCATAATTGCTAATTAATTACCATTGATGCCTTTTTGTTGTTCTTTGTCAAGTATTGTCTTCTCAACAAAGTCGTATAGATCCTTTTTCTTTTTTGTGTTAGATTCTTCATCTGATTTTTTGTTCAGCATTAGATTTTCTCCCTTTTTTCCTTCATTTTCTACATCGAACTTTTGGTTTTGCACCATCTTCACGGGAGATTTTCTTCCCTTTTCAATTTTCATTCCAACGATCTGTGGAATCAAACAAAAGACAAGATCAATCGAGGTATATATTTAAATTGAAGAATTCATGCTTACTTAAAAGTAAAATATTTTCTCTAAAATACTAATGGATTTAAAGTTGATAAGCAAAGTCTTAAAATAGGAATTAAACAATTCAATTAATTAGGAGCAGAACTACTAAGTGAGGCTTTCTCCTTATAATAATAATAATAATAATAATAATAATAATAAAGTTAGAACATAGTATGTATGAAATTCATTTACTAATTCAAGAAAATATGGAAAAAGAATAAATGGACTTGTTTTAATTTTTAGAAAAATTACAATAGGATAATAGTTTTATTTCCTAGTACAAGTACAAATTAGTGAAAAAAATAATATTTTTTCAATTATAGTTGTTTTGCCTATGCCAAACTTAGATTCAGCATTTATTCATACAAATATGAAAATATCCCATAAAACATTAAACCTAGCTATCAGGTCACTAATTCAAAATCTAGTGAATGTAACAAAAATTAATTTCACTATGAAGGCAAGGAATGTGTGTTTGTGAGGAGTTTTGGGCTTAAAACATCTCTGACCTATAGGCTAAACCTAGGTAGGTTAGATCCATGTGATATATTAATGAACAAAAAATATCTTTTTAGTATCCAAAAAGTTACAATATTCATCCCTCCGTTAGTTCAAGAAACTAACAGCTATAGTCAAAATAAACTTTATTCAGAGATCTTTTTGTTATGTCCTTTTAAGTCATGCATTTTCTATAAAATATCTTGAGTTATCCAACATCCTCCCCCAGTTGTTCATGGAACTAGCTAGCTTGTTTTCTTCAATTTGTGAAGAATTTGGAAAACGACTGATAAATAGAATGGATTTGGTGAATTCGGTGTTGATTTTTATCTTACCACCAGCAAGTATGGTGATTCTAGCATGTGCACCACCAAATTCTTTTCATGAAAATATGAGAATTGTTTTAGGACGAACTTTCCCTGATGAAGATATAAGGATGAAGTTGTTAGTATCACTAAAACCTCTTTTAGAATTGCAGAGATAATTCAAAACTTTAAGCAAAGGTTACACTACCTTTTCAAAATTATGATTTTGTATACTCATCAATTGAAAACTTGTTCGTTGAATTTTAATCCCAGTTGAACAAATATTTTGATAAATTGATTTAGCAAATATGTCGTAATTATAAATCCTCCAGCCTTTAGGAATTGAAGAAGCACAATTTTTTCAAAACGACGGGATCGTTTCAAACAAATATCACTATTCAAATTTCAAGTCCTAGGATTCACCGTGTTTTGAAAGAAGGAATGAGATGGTTGTTTGATATATAATTCATCAAGCTAAGAATTGTTGGTGTTTTTTAAAATGGGACGGCAAAAAGAATTGATTGAAATACCCTCAATAATTTTATTAAGCATACAAGGGATTTAAATAGCCAATTTAAGGACATAATATACATAAAATTTGCAATTCAAAATTTAAAAAAAACTAGAGTTTCTCTACAACTAAAACAACCTAATAGAAATTTAAATTTCAAATTTATCCTAAATCTAAATAATTTATTTTATTAATAATTATTGCAGTAACTAAAGTAAAATTCGACACTTCTCCTTTGCTTTAGTTATTGCAATTGAAAAAATACCCCTCTTCAGTTTCTGCTTTGACAGTTTATGTTGAATTTTGTTCATTGTTATTTAACTTTAAAAATTTCTTGTTTTTCTTCTTTTGGCCTTGTGCTTAAAAATTGCCTTCAATAACCTTGTTGTGTCTAAAATCTCTTTTGAAAGTGTTCTACTCTGACCTTTTGTAGGATTTGCAAAATGTTGTTGTAAGGATTTTTTTTCCATCACATATCACATAAGTTTCAAAATATGGTTTTATTCTCACCGACCAAATTTGATAGTTATCGCCTGTTCAAAAAGAGACTTATGTTTGCCATTTTTTAGGGTTAAAAAGTGATTGAAAATACTTGTGTGTTGAAAAATGCATGGGCTGAAAATAGGTTTAAAATGGGCTGAAAAATAGCTCGTTTGGGTTAAAAGTAGCCCTGATGGGTTAAAATGGATAGCCCTTACTAGTTAAAAATGACATGATAGTTCTTTGGAAGAACTCACAGATCCCATAAGATCAATAAAGTTCTTTATACCGGTGTTGGTGTTTTTAAAAATGGGGGAGCAAAAAGAATTGATTGAAATACTCTCAATAATTTTATTAAGCATAGGAGGGGTTTAAATAGTCAATTTGACCACACAGTATGTAGAAAATGTGCAATTTAAAATTCAAAAGAGCTAGAATTTCTCAACAACTAAAACAACCTAATAAAAATTTAAAATTCAAATTTATCTTAAACATAGATAATTTATTATATTAAAAATTATTGCAGTAACTAAAGCAAAATTCAACAAGAATACTTGGATAAGTTAGCTTTAATTGGTCAGATGAATGTAGACCTAAGAGTTAATACAATAATAAGTGTTGAAAGATGAAAACAATTTTGAAACAATTAATAGACATTACTCAAAAGAAATAAAATCTAAGCATTCTCAACTTGTCCATATGACAAAATTTATAAGGAGAAACCAAAGTGTCCTATCATGTTATCCTTTCATCATTAGATGATTTAGAGTGCAATTGTTATATCTTTATTTCTATTTATTAGAATAGATATTTTCTTGTTAAGTTAAAATTCATCAACTAATGTAAGGTAAAAAAAATATTATGAATGGTAAAATGATCCTTCAAATTTTCAAGAATATTTTCTTATTTCAACTTTAAATTTGGGGCTACCAACTTTTTGTATAGTATGATGATGATGATTAAGATAAGATTGCTTCAATTCGTACATATATCAAGAGAGGTTTGCCCTACTATCAAATGAGAGATAAAAGAAACAAATGAAAAGTGATTTCAAATTCATGATAGGAGAAATAAACAATTATTTTTCTAAAGCAGTAAAACTTGCTAGGTCAAAGTGTAGAAGAAAAAGTAAATAAAAAGGCGAAAATATTAAAAAATTAAATTAAATTTTGAAAGTATCAAACTCACCATGACATAATCACTATCTTTCATTGTAAGAGCAAAATGAGACCGGATTTAACGTATCTCTCTTCTCAACCTGAATTAAATGAAGAAACAATCAGTTTAGGAAAAAAATTGGCTAATAGAATGCTAGAAAACTCCAAAAAAATTCAGAAAAAAAAATCAAGAAAACTCTATGTTTTATCAAAACATGAATGAATTTTAGAGAAAAAAATCATCACGAAACAACACAACAAAGGAGAAGAAACAAGAAAAAAAAAAGAATGTGGAAGTATGAGAACTCACTTTCTTTATAATTTTGCTGAAAAATTTGGTGTTTGTTGGGCAAAATATATATATACTTTGGATTTGATTTTTTTGTAATCTACTTTGGATTTTGAGTTCTGCTTCTAGAAATTCGTAATTATTGAGAAATAGAGTTCACATTTTTGTTTCAAAATTTGTGTTTTTTCCTTTTTTAGTTTCATTCCTTATTTATTAATAAAATCTAATTTGAATCCTTACTATATATGAATAATTATATATAATTCATAGTTACTTGATATCGGTCCTTTTGATCACTTTATTTATGAATAAATAGAATTCTTTAATTTCTTTATATTTAGGGTGATATACTTCTAAGAATAATTCAAATATAATACATTTCTTACATAATGAAACCAAATCTGACATGTTAATTGATTCAGAATTGAATATATCATGTCACATACATCAAAGACAGTTGAAAATCTTACGGAAAATATCTTCCCTACGGGTACTTGTATGAAATTCACCAAAGCTTGAGGCGTGTCAAACACTATCCTTAAGAATATTTCACCCAGTATAGGTGTATCCCCCAGAATTCAATAAGCTCTTCTAGAAGAAGTTAGGAGCTAGAAACTAACAAAGATAGACAAAAGAAATCAGGAGAGATTTTATATAACACCTCGCTATTTGAAAGAACTAGAAAGAGCTAGAATTAGAAAGAGACTTTTTTTTTTGGAAATAAGTTAAATCGGGAAAATTTGCTAAGTTATGTTAAGTATGGACTTTTGGTCAATTTCAAGCGACCATAACTCCTAGCTCAGGATGGTTTAGGTGTACAATCAGATACCGTAGAAAAGATCTCTGAATTATCTTTCCAACGCCGCCGAGTTTTTGTGATTTTGAATTCGTATGAGGGAGATATGCCCATCTGAAGTTGGGATGTCTAGATAAAGAGAACAAGGGGTACCTAATGCACCAGAAGTGCAACCCCAAGGAGAGGTCACCAATGTTGAGTTCCGTGAGGCTATCCAGATGTTGAGCCAAGTTATAACCAACCAGGCTGGGCAACAGAGAGGGAATCGACAGGAAGTGGCTGACACTTCAAGAATCCGTGAGTTTTTAAGGATAAATCCACCAAACTTCATAGGTTCAAGTGTTACCGAGGATCCAGAGATCTTTATTGAAGAACTTCAGAAGGCTTTTGAGATCATGCATGTTGTTGATGCTGAGAGGGTGGAACTAGCTGCATACCAGATGAAGGGTGTCGCTAGGATATGGTTTGACCAATGGAAGAAGAACCAAGATGAGAGAGCACCACCTGCGAGTTGGGCTTGTCTTGAGGAGGCCTTCTTGGGGTGTTTCTTTCCCTGAGAACTGAGAGAGGCTAAGGTACGAGTGTTCCTCACTCTCAAGTAGGATTGTTTTAGCGTTCATGAATACAGTATGAAGTTCACACAACTTTCCCTCTATGCTTCAGAGATGGTTGCTGACATGAGGAGCAAGATGAGTTTATTCGTTGCTGGGTTATCTCGCCTGTCAAGCAAGGAAGGCAAGGCAGCTATGCAGATAGGGGATAAGGACATAGCAAGGCTAATGATCCATGTGCAACAAGTTGAGGAGGACAAACTACGGGATAGAGAAGAGTTTAAGAATAAGAGGGCTAAGACATCAGGGAATGAGTCCGGGCAGCAGAAGAGTAATGCCAACCGGTCATCCTTCCAACAGAAACAAAAGGGACCTACTCGATCATCTACTAGTGCACCTACACCAAAGAAAAAAAGTGAGTACAATAGTTAGAATTTCAGAGTTAAACCTGCCTATTCTCAGGGTAGTATGGAACAAGGGGTTAGTAAGCCTCTTGGATGTGCTAAGTGTGGTAGGAACCACTCAGAGATGTGTCGTGATGGCTCTACTGGTTGCTTCAAGTGTGGCCAGAACGGTCATTTTATGCGAGAGTGTCCAAAGAACAAGTAGGGTAATGGTAATGGGTGCAATAGAGCCCAGTCTTCTTCAGTTGCTCCACCAGACAGAGCTGCATCTATAGGAGCTACTTCAGGGGTAGGCGGAGGAGGAAACCGTCTGTATGTTATCACTAGTCGGCAAGAGCAAGAGGATTTGCCAGATATTGTCACCGGTATGATCCAAGTCTTTAACTTTAATGTTTATGCTTTGCTAGATCCAGGAGCGAGTTTATCCTTTGTAACTCCTTATGTTGCGATGAATTTTGACATTCATCCTCAAAAACATAGTGAACACTTCAGTGTTTCTACACCTGTTGGTGAGTCTATTCTAGCAGAGAGAGTTTATCGTGATTGTACCGTTTCTGTCAATCACAAGAGCACCATGATTTAGTTGAGTTGGACATGGTAGATTTTCATGTTATTCTTGGTATGGACTGGCTTCATGCCTGTTATGCCTCAGTTGATTGTAGAACTCGAGTTGTCAAGTTCCAGTTTCCAAATGAGCCAGTCTTAGAGTGGAAAAGTAGTTTAGCAGTACCTAAGGGTCATTTTATTTCGTACCTCAAGGCAAGAAACTTAGTTTCCAAGGGGTGTGTCTATCACTTAGTCTGAGTTAATGACTCTAATGTTGAGATACCTCATAATCAGTCAGTTCTATTAGTAAAAGAGTTGCCAGAAGTCTTTCCAGATGATCTTCCCGAAGTCCCTCCTGAGAGAGAAATAGACTTCGGTATAGACCTTCTTCCAGATACTCGTCATATATTTATTCCACCATTTAGGATGGCACCAGCAGAGTTAAAAGAGTTAAAGAAGCAGATGAAAGATCTCCTAGAGAAAGGTTTCATTCGACCAAGTGTCTCACCTTAGGGCGCTCCGGTCCTGTTTGTGAGGAAGAAGGATGGTTCCCTTAGGATGTGTATAGATTACCGTCAGTTGAACAAGGTTACCATCAAAAATAAGTATCCTCTTCTGAAAAGTGATGATCTTTTCGATCAACTTCAGGGTGCTTCTTGTTTTTCTAAAATATACCTCAGATCAGGCTACCATCAGTTAAGAGTAAGGGAATGTGATATTCCAAGGACAGCTTTCAGGACCCGTTATGGTCATTATGAGTTTCTGGTCATGTCGTTCGGTTTAACTAATGCACCTGCAGCGTTCATGGACCTTATAAATATAGTATTCAAGCCTTATTTAGATATGTTTGTTATCGTGTTCATTGATGGCATTCTAATCTATTCGAGGAATGAGGAAGATCATGCTAGCCATCTCAGAATAGTCCTCCAAACTCTAAAGGATAGAGAATTGTATGCTAAGTTCTAAAAATGTGAGTTTTGGCTCGAGTCTGTGGCATTGTTACGCCATATATTTTCCGATGATGGAATTAGAGTTGATACTCAGAAAATAGAGGCAGTGCAGAATTGGCCTAGACCCACATCTCCGACTGACATTAGGAGTTTCTTGGGGTTGGCTGGATATTATAGAAAGTTCATCGAGTGATTTTCATCTATTTCATCTCCTTTGACTAAGTTGACTCAGAAAATAGTGAAGTTTCAATGGTCTGAAGCTTATGAAAAAAGCTTTTAGGAATTGAAAGAGAGGTTGACTACTGCCCAGTATTGACCTTAGCAGAAGGTACTCAAGGTTTTGTCGTATATTGTGATGCATCCAGAGTTGGTTTGGGTTGTGTGTTAATTCAGAATCGCAAAGTTATAGCTTATGCCTCCAGACAGTTGAAAGTTCATGAGAAGAATTACCCAATCCATGATCTAGAATTTGTTGTCGTAGTATTTTCTTTGAAAATATGGCGTCACTATCTTTATGGTATTCATGTAGATGTGTTCATCGATCAAAAGAGTCTTCAGTATGTGTTTAGTCAGAAAGAGCTTAATCTCAGACAGAGCAGGTGGTTAGAGTTACTCAAGGATTATGATATGAGTATCCTCTATCATCCAGGTAAGGCTAATGTTGTTGTAGATGCCTTGAGCAGGTTGTCTATGGGTAGTACCTCCCATTTTGAGGAAGATAAGAAAGAGTTAGCAAAAGATGTTCATAGACTTACACGATTAGGAGTTCGATTAATGGATTCCACAGAAGAAGGAGTAGTGGTGATGAATAGGGGCTGAATCATCATTAGTGTCAGAAGTGAAAGAGAAGCAAGACCAAGATCCTCTATTTCTTGAATTGAAGGCAAATGTTCATAAGCAAAAAGTAATGGCTTTTGAACAAGGGGGAGATGGTGTATTGAGTTATCAAGGTAGATTGTGTGTACCAAGGGTGGATGAACTTCTAGAAAAGATTATGGAGAAAGCTCATAGATCCAGACATTCTATCCATCCGGGTTCCACAAATATGTACCATGATTTGAAAGAAGTCTATTGGTGGAGTAGTATGAAGAAGGGCATTGCAGAGTTTGTTGCTAAGTGTCTGAATTGTCAGCAAGTTAAAGTAGAGCACCAAAGGCCCGGTCGTATGGCTCAAAATATAGAACTTCCAGAATGGAAGTGAGATATGATTAATAAGTATTTCATCACAGGTTTGCCACGGTCTCGCAGGCAACATTATTCTATTTGGGTGATTGTGGATCGAATGACCAAATCAGCCCATTTTTTGCCGATAAAGACTACCCATTCAGTAGAGGACTATGCCAAGTTGTATCTTCAAGAGGTAGTTAGACTTCATGGGGTGACAGTTTCGATTACATAAGATAGAGGTGCACAATTTACTGTGCAGTTCAGGAAGTCTTTTCAGAAAGGCTTGGGTTCAAAGGTGAACTTGAGTACTACTTTTCATCCTCAGACACATGGTCAAGCAGAGCACACTATTCAGACTCTTGAAGATATGTTGAGGGCCTATGTGATTGATTTCAAAGGTAATTGGGATGATCACTTACCTCTCATTGAATTCGCTTACAACAATAGTTACCACTCTAGCATCCTAATGGCTCCTTATGAAGCTCTCTATGGGAGAAGACGCAGATCTCCTATTGGATGGTTTGAAGTTGGTGAAGCTGGGTTGATAGGACCAAACTTAGTTCATCAAGCCATGGAGAAGGTGAAAGTTATTCAAGAAAGGTTGAAAACAGTGTAGAGTCACCAGAAATCTTACACTGATGTTAGGAGAAGGGAGTTAGAGTTTGAAGTAGATGATTGGGTATACTTGAAAATTTCACCCATGAAGGGTGTTATGAGATTTGGTAAGAAGGGAAAGCTTAGTCCCCGGTATATTGGTCCTTACAGAATATCTAAAAGGATTGGTAATGTATCTTATGAGTTAGAGCTACCCCAAGAGTTAGCAGTAGTTCTTTCGGTATTTCACATCTCCATGTTGAAAAAGTGGATGGGCAATCCTTCACTTATCATACCAACTGACGATATTGGTATCAAGGATATCTTATCTTATGAGGAGATTCCTGTTCAGATTCTGGACCGTCAGGTTCGCAAGTTAAGGACCAAGGAAGTAACATCAGTCAAAGTTCTTTGGAGAAATCAATTTGTTGAGGAAACTACTTGGTAAGATGGGGAGGTTATGAAGAAGAGATATCCACATCTCTTTGAGCCCGGAGAAATTCCAAATTAAGGTACTAATTCTCTTCTTAGTACTCTTTAATTGATATGCTTGATGTGTTAGATTTGCTTGTTGGGTGTCTGAACTGAATATTTGATGTTACGCCCTTAGATTACTAAGAGTAATCTCATTCGAGGACGAATGTTCCCAAGGGGGAGATATTGTAACACCTCGCTATTTGAAAGAACTAGAAACAGCTAGAATTAGAAAGAGTCTTCTTTTTTTTGGAAATAAGTTAAATCTGGAAAATTGGCTAAGTTATGTTAAGTATTGACTTTTAGTCAACTTCAAACGACCATAAATCCTAGCTCAGGATGAGTTTGGTGTGCTACAAGATACCTTAGTAAATATCTCAAAATTATCTTTCCAACGCCGCCGAGTTTGCACGACTTTGAATTCGTATGAGGGAGATATTCCTATTTGAAGTTGGGTTGTCTAGATAAGGAAAGTCAAAACCGGATTTTTGAAGGGTATTTTGGTCTTTTCCATACCCAATTAAATTATTTCGTTTTTGGTAATTACATAGGAGTCTAAGCTGAGTTTGGTCAGTTTACGCACTCAAAGAATTCACCTAGGGTTTTTAGAGAAAGAACGCAAGAGGAGAAAAGAGTAGAAAGAGCCAAAGTTCAACGTTCTTGAGTATTCACTTGTGGATTTTGTCAAGGGGTGATCTCTAAGAGGTATGTGAGATCACATAGCATTGGGTTAGTTCATCCACGCGCCAATCATGATTTATTTCAGCGAATTTAGATTCTTGAAGGTTTTGAAATTGAGTTCTTGATGGATTTGTTTGAAGTTTCTATTGGGTTCTTGATTGTTGAAGTCGTTGAGAATTTCTTGAGTTTGATTTATGAAATTTAGCATTTTTTTTAGTAGATTCTTACATATATTGGTAAGGTATTCGAATCTAAGTGTTTGGGGAAAGAACCAAGTGAATCTAGAGGGTTTAGAGTTGAAAAACAAGCAAGAAAAGTTGGAACTTTCTGGGCAGGGCCTGGGGCGCCGCCCCAGCCAGAGCGCCCCACTTGGGGCTCTGAAATTTGGGCTCTGGGGTGCCGCGCCAGCCAGAGCACCCCAACCCTATTTCTGAATTTTCAGCTCTGGCGCCCCACGTCGCTCAGAGCGCCAGGGACACCAGGTTTCCCACCCTTTCCCACTTCTTTCCGTATGAGTTCCCTAGCAACGTACCTAAGTTTTCTAGTTGATTTCTACACTCTAAGGTACGTTTCAACATCATGAAATCATCCATAAACATGAGATCATGAGCCTTGAATCCATAATTCAATTCAAGGAAAGTTAAGAGTCAAGTCAAGATGAGTTCAGAGAGTTTTCCAAAAGTCTTTCACAAACGTTTTAACTTTCTTTTAAGACTTGAGTTTTGAGTTGAGTAAAGAGTAAAGCTTGAAGTTCATTTCTTCAAAAGAGTATATTGGGACAATGTATTCCCCAAAGAGTAAAATGTTTTCATATTTAAATAAGAAAAGAAACTTTTATTTCCAACAAAGCCTTTGAGCTAGTTTTTCAGTCAAGAGTAAATGCTTTCACAATTAAGCAAGAGAGGAAACTTTGATTTCCAAGAGAGCCTTTGAGCTCACTTTTTGAGCAATTATCTCAAACCACAGAAAGAAGTTATGTTTTTAAACATATGAGATAGTATATTTTGGGAGTAGCATTGAGCACCGATATAGGGGAGAGTTCAGACAACTCACAGCCCCCATAAACCATGTAGCCATCACGGGTTGAAAAGGGTCATACTTTATAGATGATTCCTTAGTTCTTTTTAGCATAGACTAGTGGATCCACTTAGTAGTTAGGTTATATGCCCTTGGAAAGGTATAGGACGGCCATGGCAGCGTGAGGCAAAACGTTGTATCATCACATAGCTCTTAAGTGATGGTTGTGGGTTAGAGAAACTCCCACAATTATTATTTGTATTCTTATATATACACAGAGTTATTTGTATTTATATATACAAACAGAGTTTATATTGTATCTTTGCATACATACAGAGTTATTATTGTATTTTTAAATACACAGATTTGTTATCCATGTTTTAAAAGTTTTTCTTTATGTTGCATCCATATTATTGCTTTATATTGAAATGAGTTAAGTTGAGTTGAGTTAAGCCATTTATGTTCTTTCAGTTCCTTTCAAGATTATGTCTTGTTTTAGTATTGCCCTCGCATGCTCGTACATTCAATGTACAGATGCCATTTGGCCTGCATCTTTTTTATGATGCAGATACAGGTAACCAGGATCAGCACCAAGTGCATCGTTAATTCTAGTTGACCTCCAGAGTTATTTTTGAGCCTCCTTGCTTCCGGAGGATCCCTTTTATTGCTTTCAGTATGTTTAGTTCATTAGGATGTCGTGTTTGTTGTCCCGACATCCATCTCAGTTGTTAGAGGCTTCGTAGAAAGTTAGATGTAGTTCTTTAGTCTTTTCATTTTCATTCTATTATGTTGAAACTTGAGTTGCCACTTTGGCCAGTGAATGTTATTTTAATACATTCTCAGATATATTTGAACTTTCAGTTTACTTTTACAGTACAATTATGATTGAGTTAAGTCTCCCGCTGATTCAATAAGTCAGGACAAGGGTTCACTTGGGGCCAGCAATGGTTCTCGAGTGCCAGTCCCGCCCAGGGCGTAGGCTCGGGGTATGACAAACTTGGTATCAGAGCACAGAGTTCAAGAGTCCTAGGGTGTCTATGAAGCCGTGTCTGTAGAGTCCTAGTTATCAGTGTGAAGCGCGCCACAACTATAATTAAGAGGCTGCAACACTTAGGAATTATCTCACTTCTTTCATACTCATTTCGTTCGTTAGAGTTTTATCTCTAAAAAGTTTCTTCTAACTCGTGCTTACGCGTGTCTTTCAGATCATCCCTCCACGAAGAGCTGTCAGAGGTCGTCCGGCTAGGAGAAATGTTACACCACAGGAACAAGGGGTACCTAATGCACCAGAAGTGCAACCCCAAGCAGAGGTCACCAATGCTGAGTTCTGTGAGGTTATCTTGATTTTGAGCTACGTTGTGACCAACCAAGCTGGGAAACAGAGAGGGAATCAACAAGAAATGGCTGACACTTCAAGAATCTGTTATTTCTTAAGGATGAATCCACCAAATTTCACAGGTTCAAGTGTTACCGAAGATCCAGAGAATTTTATTGAAAACCTTCAAAAGGTTTTTGAGATCATGCATGTTGATGATGCTGAGAGGGTGAAACTAGTTGTATACTAGATGAAGGGTGTCGCTAGGATATGATTCGACAAATGGAAGAAGAACCGAGCTGAGGGAGCACCACCTGTAAGTTGGGCTTGTTATGAGGAGGCCTTCTTGGGGTGTTTCTTTCCCTGAGAACTGAGAGAGCCTAAGGTACGAGAGTTCCTCACTCTCAAGAAGGATTATTTGAGCGTTCATGAGTACAGTATGAAATTCACAGAACTTTCCCGCTATGCTCCGAAGATGGTTGCTGACATGAGGAGCAGGATGAGTTTATTCGTTACTGGGTTGTCTCGCCTATCAAGCAAGGAAGGCAAGGCAGCTATGCTGATAGGGGATACGGACATAGCAAGGCTAATGATCCATGTGCAACAAGTTGAGGAGGACAAGCTGAGGGATAGAGAAAATTTTAAGAATAAGAGGGCTAAGACATCAGGGAATGAGTCCGGGCAGTAGAAGAGTAATGTCAACCGGTCATCCTTCCAACAGAAACAAAAGGGACCTGCTTCATCATCTGCTAGTGCACTTGTACCGAAGAACAAATGTGAGTACAATAGTCAAAATTTCAGAGCTAAACCTGCCTATTCTTAGGGTAGTATGGCACAAGGGGGTAGTAAGCCTTCTGCATGTGCTAAGTGTGGTAGGAACCACTCATAGATGTGTCGTGATGGCTCTACTGGTTGCTTCAATTGTGGCCAGAACGGTCATTTTATGCGAGAGTGTCCAAAGAACAAGCAGGGTAACGGTAATGGGGGCAATAGAGCCTAGTCTTCTTCAGTTGTTCCACCAGACAAAGTTGCATCTAGAGGAGCTACTTCAGGGGCAGGCGGAGGAGTAAACCGTCTGTATGCTATCACTAGTCAGCAAGAGCAAGAGGATTCTCCAGATGTTGTCAGTGGTATGATACAATTTTTTAACTTTAATGTTTATGCGTTGTTAGATCCAGGAGCGAGTTTATCCTTTGTAACTCCTTATGTTGCGATGAATTTTGACATTCTTCCTCAAAAACTTAGTGAACCCTTCAGTGTTTCTACACCTGTTGGTGAGTCCATTCTAGCAGAGAGAGTCTATCGTAATTGTACCATTTCCGTCAATCACAAGACCACCATGGTTCATTTAGTTGAGTTAGACATGATAGATTTTAATTTTATTCGTGGTATGGATTGGCTTCATGCCTATTATACCTCAGTTGATTGTAGAACTCGAGTTGTCAAGTTCCAGTTTCCAAATGAGCCAGTCTTAGAGTGGAAAAGTAGTTCAGCACTGCCTAAGGGTCATTTTATTTCGTACCTCAAGGCAAGAAAGTTAGTTTCCAAGGGCTGTGTCTATCACTTAGTGCGAGTAAATGACTCTAGTGTTGAGATACCTCATATTCAGTCAGTTCCAGTATTAAAAGAGTTTCAAGAAGTCTTTCCAGATGATCTTCCCGGAGTCCCTCCTGAGAGAGAAATAGACTTCGGTATAGACTTTCTTCCAGATACTCGTCATATATTTATTCCACCATATAGGATGGCACCAGCAGAGTTAAAAGAGTTAAAGAAGCAGTTGAAAGATCTCCTAGAGAAAGGTTTCATTCGACCAAGTGTCTCACCTTGGGGCGCTCCGGTCCTGTTTGTGAGGAAGAAGGATGGTTCCCTTAGGATGTGTATAGATTACCGTCAGTTGAACAAGGTTACCATCAAAATTAAGTATCCTCTTCCAAAAAGTGATGATCTTTTTTATCAACTTCAGGGTGCTTCTTATTTTTCTAAAATATACCTCAGATCAGGCTACCATCAGTTAAGAGTAAGGGAATGTGATATTCCAAGGACAGCTTTCAGGACCCATTATGGTCATTATGAGTTTCTGGTCATGTCGTTCAGTTTAACTAATGCACCTGTAGCGTTCATGGACCTTATGAATAGAGTAGTCAAGCCTTATTTAGATATGTTTGCTATCATGTTCATTGAAGACATTCTAATCTATTCGAGGAATGAGGAAGATCATGCTAGCCATCTCAGAATAGTCCTCCAAACTCTAAAGGATAGAGAATTGTATGCTAAGTTCTCAAAATATGAGTGTTGGCTTGAGTATGTGGCATTCTTAGGCCATATAGTTTTCGGTAATGGAATTAGAGTTGATACTTAGAAAATAGAGGCAGTGCAGAATTGGCCTAGACCCACATCTCCAACTGATATTAGGAGTTTCTTGGGGTTCGCTGGATATTATAGAAAGTTCATCGAGGGATTTTCATCTATTTCATCTCTTTTGACTAAGTTGACTAGGAAAACAGTGAAGTTTCAATGGTCTGAAGCTTGTGAAAAAGCTTTCAGGAATTGAAAAAGAGGTTGACTACTACCCCAGTATTGACCTTAACAGAAGGTACTCAAGGTTTTTTCGTATATTGTGATGCGTCCAGAGTTGGTTTGGGTTGTTTTTTAATGCAGAATGGCAAAGTTATAGCTTATGCCTCCAGA
Source organism: Solanum etuberosum (assembly GCA_029582245.1). Classification (NCBI taxonomy): domain Eukaryota; kingdom Viridiplantae; phylum Streptophyta; class Magnoliopsida; order Solanales; family Solanaceae; genus Solanum; species Solanum etuberosum. The sequence continues at coordinate 14,303 of JAJONR010001510.1, read as the reverse complement.
TAGTTGAAAGTTCATGAGAAGAATTACCCAACCCATGATTTAGAATTGGCTACCGTAGTATTGCTTTGAAAATATGGCGTCACTATCTTTATGGTGTTCATGTAGATGTGGTCACCGATCATAAGAGTTTTCAGTATGTGTTTAGTCAGAAAGAGCTTAATTTCAGACAGAGGAGGTGGTTAGAGTTACCCAAGGTTTATGATATGAGTATCCTCGATCACCCAGGTAAGGCTAATGTTGTTGTTGATTCCTTGAGCAGGTTGTCTATAGGTAGTACCGCCCATTTTGAGAAAGATAAGAAGGAGTTAGCAAAAGATGTGCACAGACTTGCACGATTAGGAGTTCGATTAATCGATTCCGCAGAAGGAGGAGTAGTGGTGATGAATGGGGCTGAATCATCATTAGTGTCAGAAGTGAAAGAGAAGCAAGACCAAGATCCTATTTTTCTTGAATTGATGGCAAATGTTCATAAGCAAAAAGTAATGCCTTTTGAACAAGGGGGAGATGGTGTATTGAGATATCAAGGTAGATTGTGTGTACCAAGGGTGGATGAACTTCAAGAAAGGATTATGGAGGAAGCTCATATATCCAGATATTCTATCCATCCGGGATCCACAAAGATGTACCGTTACTTGAGAGAAGTCTATTGGTGGAGTAGTATGAAGAAGGGCATTGTAGAGTTTGTTGCTAAGTGTCTGAATTGTCAGCAATTTAAAGTAGAGCACCAAAGGCCCGGTGGTATGGCTCAGAATATAGAACTTCCGAAATGGAAGTGGGAGATGATTAATATGGATTTCATCACAGGTTTGCCACGGTCTCGCAGGAAACATTATTCTATTTGGGTGATTGTTGATCGAATGACCAAATCAGCCCACTTTTTGCCGATAAAGACTACCCATTCAGTAGAGGACTATGCCAAGTTGTATCTTCAAGAGGTAGTTAGACTTCATGGGGTGCCAGTTTCGATTATATCAGATAGAGGTGCACAGTTTACTGCACAGTTTTGGAAATCTTTTCAGAAAGGCTTGGATTCAAAGGTGAACTTGAGTACTACTTTTCATCCTCAGACACATGGTCAAGCAGAGCACACTATTCAGACTCTTGAAGATATGTTGAAGGCCTATGTGATTGATTTCAAAGGTAATTGGGATGATCACTTACCTCTCATTGAATTCGCTTACAACAATAGTTACCACTCTAGTATGCAAATGGCTCCCTATGAAGCTCTTTATAGGAGAAGATGCAGATCTCCTATTGGATGGTTTGAAGTTGGTGAAGTTGGGTTGATAGGACCAGACTTAGTTCATCAAGCCATGGAGAAGGTGAAAGTTATTCAAGAAAGGTTGAAAATAGCGCAGAGTCGCCAGAAATCCTACACTGATGTTAGGAGAAGGGAGTTAGAGTTTGAAGTAGATGATTGGGTATACTTGAAAGTTTCACCCATGAAGGGTGTTATGAGATTTGGTAAGAAGGGAAAGCTTAGTCCCCGGTATATTAGTCCTTACAGAATATCTAAAAGGATTGGTAATGTAGCTTATGAGTTAGAGTTACCTCAAGAGTTAGTAGTAGTTCATACGGTATTTCACATCTCCATGTCGAAAAAGTGCATGGGCGATCCTTCACTTATCATACCAACTGAAGATATTGGTATCAGGGATAGCTTATCTTACGAGGAGATTCCTGTTCAGATTCTGGACCGTCACATTCGCAAGTTGAGGACCAAGGAAGTAGCATCAGTCAAAGTTCTTTGGAGAAATCACTTGGTTGAGAAAGCTACTTGGGAAGCTGAGGAGGATATGAAGAAGAGATATCCACATCTCTTTGAGCCATGAGAAATTCCAGATCAAGGTACTAATTCTTTTCTTAGTACTCTTTAATTGATATGCTTGATGTGTTAGATTTGCTTGTTGGCTGTCTCAATTGAATATTTGATGTTATGCCCTTAGCTTACTAAGAGTAATCTCATTCGAGAACGAATGTTCCCAAGGGGGAGATATTGTAACACCTCGCTATTTGAAAGAACTAGAAAGAGTCATTTTTTTTTTGGAAATAAGTTAAACTGGAATATTGGTTAAGTTATGTTAATTATGGACGTTTGGTCAACTTCAAATGACCATAACTCCTATCTCAGGATGAGTTAGGTGTGCTACCAGATACCGTAGGAAAGATCTCTGAATTATCTTTCCAATACTGCCGATTTTGCGCGATTTTGAGTTTTTATGAGGGAGATATGCCCATTTGAAGTTGGACTGTCTAGATAAGGAAAGTCAAAACCAGATTTTTGAAGGGTATTTTGGTCTTTTCCATACCCAATTAAATTATTTCATTTTTTTAATTACTTAGCTGTCTAAGATGAGTTTGGTCAGTTTACGCACTCAAAGAATTCACCTAGGGTTTTTAGAGAAAGAATGCAAGAGGAGAAAAGAGGAGAAAGAGCCAAAGTTCAACGTTCTTGATGATTCGCTTGTGGATTTCGTCAAGGAGTGATCCCTACGAGGTATGTGAGATCACATAGCGTTGGGTTAGTTCACCCACGCGCCAATCATGATTTGTTTCAGCGAATTTAGATTTTTGAAGGTTTAGAAATTGAGTTCTTAAAAGATTTGTTTGAAGTTTCTATTGGGTTCTTGATTGTTGAAGTCGTTGAGAATTTCTTGAGTTTGATTCATGAAATTAAGCATTTTTTTAGTAGATTCTTACATATATTGGTAAGGTATTCGAATCTAACTGTTAGGGGAAAGAACCAAATGAATCTAGACGGTTTAGAGTTGAAAAACGAGCAACAAAAGTCAGACCTTTCTGGGCAGGGGCCTGGGGCGGCGCCCCAACCAGAGCGCCCCACCTGGGGCTCTGAAATTTGGACTCTGGGGCGCCGCGCCAACCAGAGCGCCCCAACCCTGTTTCCGAATTTTAAGCTTTGGCGCCCCACGTCGTTCAGAGCGCTAGGGACACCAGGTTTTCCACCCTTTCTCACTTCTTTCCGTATGAGTTTCCTAGCAACGTACCTAAGTTTTCTAGTTGATTTCTACACTCTAAGGTACGTCTAAACATCATGAAATCATCCATAAACATGAGATCATGAGCCTTGAATCCATAATTCAATTCAAGGAAAGTTAAAAGTCAAGTCAAGATGAGTTCAAAGAGTTTTCCAAAAGTCTTTCATAAACGTTTTAACTTTGTTTTAAGACTTGAGTTTTGAGTTTAGTAAAGAGTATAGCTTGAAGTTCATTTCTTCAAAAGAGTATATTGGGACTATGTATTCCCCAAAGAGTAAAATGTTTTCACATTTAAACAAGAAAGGAAACTTTAATTTCCAACAGAGCCTTTGAGCTAGTTTTTCAGTCAAGAGTAAATGCTTTTACAATTAAGCAAGAGAGAAAACTTTGATTTCCAAGAGAGCCTTTGAGCTAAGTTTTTGAGCAATTATCTCAAACCATAGAAAGAAGTTATGTTTTTAAACATATGAGCTAGTATATTTTGGGAGTAGTATTGACCACCGATATGGGGGAGAGTTCAGACAACTCACAGCCCCCATAAACCATGTAGCCATCATGGGTTGAAAAGGGTCATACTTTTTAGATGATTCCTTAGTGCTTTTTAGCATAGACTAGTGGATCCACTTAGTAGTTAGGTTCTATGCCCTTGGCAAGGTATAGGACGGCCCTAGCAGCGTGAGGTAAAACGTTGTATCATCACATAGCTTTTAAGTGATGGTTGTAGGTTAGAGAAACTCCCAAAGTTATTATTTGTATTCTTCTATACATAGAGTTATTTATATTTTTATATACAAACAGAGTTTATATTGTATCTTTGCATACATACAGAGTTATTATTGTATTTCTAAATACACAGAGTTGTTATCCATGTTTTAAAAGTTTTTCTTTATATTGCATCCATATTATTGCTTTATATTGAAATGAGTTAAGTTGAGTTGAGTTGAGCCAGGTATGTTCTTTAAAGGAACTTTCAGTTCCTTTCAAGCTTATGTCTTGTTTTAGTATTCCCCTCGCATGCTCGTACATTCAATGTACTGATGCCATTTGGCCTGCATCTTTTTTATGATGCAGATACAGGTAACCAGGATCAGTACCCAGCACATCATTGATTCTAGTTGAGCTCCAGAGTTGTTGGTGATTCTCCTTGCTTCCGGAGGATCCCTTTTATTGCTTTCAGTATGTTTAGTTCACTAGGATGTCGTGGGTCTTGTCCCGACGTCCATCTCAGTTGTTAGAGGCTTCGTAGACTGTCAGATGTAGTTCTTTAGTCTTTTCATTTTCATTCTATTATGTTGAGACTTGAGTTGTCACTTTGGCCAGTGAATGTTATTTTAATACATTCTCAGATATCTTTGAACTTTCAGTTTACTTTTAAAGTACAATTATGATTGAGTTAAGTCTTCCGTTGAGTCAGTAAGCCAGGCCAAGGGTTCGCTTGGGGCCAGCAATAGTTCTCGAGTGTCAGTCCCACCCAGGGAGTAGGCTCGTGGTATGACATTTTATATATATAAAGAATTAATTTATAAAACACTAAATGAAATGTCTAGAAGTCTAGTAGGAAATTAAAGAATTGTTACCTGCATTGCCAATGGAAAACAACACAAGGAGAAAGAGAACTTTAAACAAATGTTCCCTTCTTTAATTTCTGAAAATGAGAAGCAGGTCTCTTATAAAATAAAATAAAATAAATAAATAATAATAAGAATAATAATAATAAGGTAGTTTATAAAGTAAATATAGGACATATATTTTCTCATAATTTTTCGTAAAAGGTCAGTTAAACAATCAACCCATAATAGACTTTCTGCCATGCAATTAATTCATTTTTTCCTTTTATGTGTAGAATAATTACTTTTTTTCATTTAACATATACTAACAATTGCATTTGCATTATAAATTAAATGGAGATGAGATGAAAATAAATACATGAAGATATGGCTCAAGGAGTTAAAAAAGTTGTCTATGGTTCAGTCAAACCTAATCAATTTAGTCAAAATCTTATTTATATAAATAAGTTTATCAATTAAAGAAATATTATTAAATTTTAAATATTAAAAGAATCTATTTCTTTTTTGGAATACTGATACTTTAATCTTTGACTTTTAACTACTATTAATAGTTTATTTAATTTTTGTGAAGGTGAAATTTTTTATCCATATGGAATGTCATGTGGCCAAGTTTTTTTTAAAATAAAAAAGAGATTAGTGTATTACACACACCACTGAGGTGTGTTTCTCTAACTAATATGTAATAGTTTAGGTATGAAATTGCACTCCAATAATTTAGGTATGAAACTCAAAAAAGGGATAATTTTTTATATGGAGGAAAACATTTTTCAAAAACTATTTTTTCAACCTTTTCATATTCGATAGGTAAGAATGTCACCAACATGGATTATAGTACAATGGTAAGACTATTATATCCTTAACTAGAGGTCTCGAGTTCGAGCACTGGGTCTGGGGAAAATATTTTTGGGAGCATCACCCCCGAATGGGCCCTGCAGTTCTCCAATGTAGGCTCTAGACACCGAGTGAAAAACCTAAAAAAAGATTGGTAAGAATGATTTGGAAAGAAGGTTCCTTAAAAATGAAAAAGAAAAAAGAAGAGAAAACCTCTTCTAATGCATACAGGTAAAACAAGTGGCATTCCACATTGATTTTGTCTTCCTCACCCTCCAACACACCTCATCCTCACCTCATCCTTGTGTCCCCCATCCACACCCCTACCCGGACCCAACCTTACTTCTATTAGTATTTATCTAGATTATATACAAATACATTAGGATAATATTTTTTTTCACATACCTATCGAATAAAAGAAAATAAGTAAGTAACCCACTTATTTTCGTTGGTTTGGAACACACCCAAAGAGGTAGAATGTTCCAGAAGCTCCAAAATGCTATTCCATAATATATCATCAAAATATACATAAGGTTAGAGGCTAATTAACTATTTATATTTTTGTTAACCCTTATAATTAAACACATAACTTAGAAAAATACTAAATTATGGTAGATAATTATTAAAAAGACATGGCTTTGTGCAATAGCATCGTTTGTATCTTCTCAAATAAGTGCACATTTTATCATCATGACATGTCCCCCTGAATGTTCTGCTCCAATTAAAATAATCATTTTCCTCTGTTATTATAACAAATAAAATAAAAAGGAAAAATTATCGAAATTAGTACTTTCGGCCTATATAGTATTTTTTTTATAGTGATACTTCTAAAATATTATATAATGTAACAGCCCCAACATTTCAAAGCTAAGACCCAGATCATTCTAATAAAACCTCGCAACTCTACTCTTAAAATTTGTATCGTTCGTGTAACACCTTAAACTTCGAGAAAGGTTAAAGAGGACTAACGGGAAAGTCCACACTCAAAATGGACCATGGACCCTTCACGGAACCCTAAACAATCTGTTAGGGGTCCACAACCCGTTTAGGGGAGGTAGCCCAACCGTCCACGGCTGCCGGGATTTGAGTGACCTGGACGGGACCCAAGACGGTCTGCGGTGACTTGTATGGCCCGTTTAAGGGTCCTTAAAGGTAACCCGTCAGCTTTAAAGTTAAGGTCAATTCTTTAAATGTGGGAATGATTTTTTATATGAATTAAGGTCACTAGAATCCCCTAGCACAAAGTTGAGTTGAAAACTTTCTTACCGATTGAGTTTCAATATGAGATTTTACTTGGGTCAACTTTAAATGACCATATATCTTAGAACATATGAAATTAGGTAGCTCAGGACCTATCAAATTAAATTTCTACGAGTTCTCTTTCCAATGCCATAAACTTTTCTCCATATCGAGTTCGGAGTAAAAAGTTATGCTTGTTTTAGTAAGGCCCTGTCAGACAGTCAAAGTTTCACAGATGGCTATATGGCCAGTGAAGTGTTTCACGGACCGTGGAGCACTAACAGTCCGTGAAGCCTTCCTTTTAAGGCACTCCGACAGTTTTTAAGTTGAGGTCATTTTGATATTCTCCCTATGTCATTTTAATCCTTATTCTAAGCCTTAACCACGACGTTTTCACCTAGTTAAGGGCATAGAAAGTGTTAATCAGTTCTTTTGCGTTCATTAACACTTCATGTTATTAGAGCAAGGTACCAAGAGGAGAAAAGCTAGGATTTCAAGCATTCTTCGAATCTCATCGATTTTGCCAAGAACTATATTCTTCCAGGTATGTAAGGCTATCATAGTATTGGAATAGTTCATCCTCACGCCCTACATTTACTTTCAAATCAATAAAAGAGTAATCTAGGGCTCTATCATTAGATTTGAGTATTCTTGAGATAAGTTGATGTTGAGTTCTGAGTTCTTGATTCTTTTTGAAATTCTATTCCTCATTATTGAATTGTTATATGTTATGCATTGAGATTCTTGAGTTGATTCGTTCATGTCTATATTTCAGCATGAGCCCTATTAGTTGAGTATTCTTGATATGAGTATTTGATGAGTCAGGGATTTCGACTCATTTAGGGCTTAATATAAAGAGTTTTAGTGTCCTCAGTGCCTACTTTATACTCTAAATTGATGTTTAACTGCTAATTTGCAGTAATGAAGGCAAAAGAGCAAGGCAAGGACATTATTGGGAAAAAAGGAGTGAAAAAGCTGAAAAAGCTGAAGAAAAGAAAGATTTATGATCGCTAAAGCCACTCGTCGAGTGGCTCTTCAGCTCGCGAAAAGTTCCAGCAGGCCAGCCCTTGGACTAAGACAACTCAACGATTGAAAGGGTGAATCAGCAAACCGCCGACTGGATCGGTGAAGGAAGTTTTGATTGCCTAAAGTCACAGAATGGAAGAGTGGAAAGGTCAATTCACGAAGGCAATGGAAAAGAGAATTCGGCGCATCGCCGGCCTGGTAGGCGATGCTCGACTTATTTCATTGACTGGTCCTGAAACTGAAAATCTGGAAGAGTATAAATGCGATTTTCAAAAGAGAATTGAAGAGTTATGAAGTTTGGAGATTTCCCTTACAATCTAATTCTGGGTTTTTGATTTTGAACTGATTTTGAGCATTGTGAAAACCTGCAATTTGTTACCCAAACTGATGGAGAACATAGTTGGCAACATTTTCTTGCTTTTTATAATGTTCGGCTAAAACCCCAATTCTTGGGGTTGTGATTATGTGACTAAATGTTTCAATTAGCTTATGGGTGTTAGTATTTACTGATTTAATTGTTGATTTGAAGTGGGTTCAATTGATAGTTGAGTTTTAATTGATGAATTATAGTTGCAAATACAGTTCTAACTTAGTATTCTAGGCTTTCTTGAGAAAGAGGTTTTAGAATTAAAATTATCAATTGATGATTGTAGTGATTGGGTTATTGTAGATTCAGCTTGAGAAAGTGGGTCTGAATTCGATCCTACCAATATAGCTCGAGAGAGTAGATTAGTTGAGGTTTTGGGTTGTTTAGATTGTTGGGCTTGTCGAGGTTCGAGAAAACTTGCTTAATTCATAATAGTTGATTGAAAAATAGTTGTTACACTTAAAACCTAGCCTACCCACTAAGATTTAATGACTTTTAGTAAATAATAATCACCCATATAGCGAAATTGGTGTTTAATCGATCACATCACCAAGGATCCCTCTCTATTTGATTACTCCCCTATTTTCATAGCTGTTAATTGTTCACTCTAATCCCCTTAATTGACACTAGTTGTCAAACCCCTGCAATTTACTTTAATTATTTCGATAATATCTACTTCTACAAACGATTAGAACACTCTTTTCACTTCGTAATTGAATTTTCTATTGTATCACTTCATGTGGGATCGACCCAAACTCTTCGTTGGGTTTATACTTGATTGCGACTGCCTACACTTAGAATTGGATGAAGTGTAGTTGAGCGTTATCAAAAATGGCTGAAGTTTAGTTGTGAACTAATCTTGTTGTAGTTGAATCAACTTGTTTTTGTTTGTCGTTGGCTGCTCTTGAATATGTGACGAGATGAGTGTTAACGAAAGCAATGTTAGCCAACTTGGACACAATATGATGACATCGGTAACTTGCACGATGTCAATCAAGATTAGTTGGGAAGTGCGGATGCTATTCGGTTGCCTCCGGTTGTGGGAAATGCGGCATTTCATGTGACTAGCACTATGTTGCAGTTGTTGCAAATGAAGGGTTTGTTTGGAGGTCTAGCTACTGAGGATCCTCATGACCACATCTGGAACTTTGTGGACGTGTGTGGTCCGTTTTCTTTCAATAACATCTCTCAGGAGTCAGTCCTACGTCGCTTGTTCCCTTTTTCTCTAATGAGGGAGGCAACAAAGTGGTTAGCCGACCTACCAAGGGACTCAATCACTTCTTGGAAGAGCTCACTGATGCGTTCTATATAAGATTTTTCCCTCCCTCGAAGGTGATGGCATTGAGAGATAATATTCAGAACTTCAAACGATTGGATGGTGAACCAATTCATGAGACATGGTTGAAGTTTCAGAAGTTGCTGCTCCAATGTCCAACTCATGGACTCCCGAACAACGTGTTGTTAAAACATTTCTACCGGAGTCTAGATTTAGTCAACAATGGTGTGGATGACCAACTCGTTCAAGGAGAAATCATGCAGCAACCGTTTTAAATAGCATCTAATCTTGTTGATGGGATGAAAAATATTAATCGTGCTTGGTACACTAGGGAAGATCAAGTGTCTCATTTGAATTTCAAGATGACAAAGGAACAAATACAAAAAGACAAAGAGCGGGATAAAAACATGGCCAAGATAATATACCCAAAATGGATTTATTGTTGAGGCATGTCATGGGAAGTGGTTCTAAGGTTGTGCATGTCGTTGGAGTTAGTGGAGTGAATCCTGATGATGCACACTTTGAAGCTATGTACAATGAGGAAGTACATTTTCTAGCAAATCAAGGAGGAGGCTTCCGCCTGAATTATCCAGGGCTGGGTGGGAACCAAGGATGGAATAGGGATCGTGATGATGGTTGGAGAGACCGTTATAGGGAATGGCGTGATGGTAGTACAAATTGGAGAGAGAGGGACGGTGACAAAGAGAGATATGTACCTCCCCATGAGTGTCAAAAGCCAAAAGAGCAAAGGGTTGATCCTGAAAAATTTATGCACTGAAGATATGCTTGCACGCATTCTCAACAAAGTGGAAGGATCAGACAAAGTGCTAAGGGAAATAAAAGATAACGTCTCAACTCTGAACTAGAAGGTTACTTCTCACTCGGTATCCATTAAGCATGGGTCAAATCTCATCTCATTTAAACCCGAGGCAAAAAGGGGGTCTACCAAGTGACACCATGGTCAACCCAAAGAATGAACCTTGAAAGCGTATCTTCGTCGTTCCACAACGTTAAATAAGGCGCTTCTTGGGAGGCAACCCAAGTTTTCAATTTTTAATGTTGTTGTTTGAATAATGGGTGTTAGATGTGCAGGTTGAAAATTTGAAGTTTAGGGATGAGGAGTAATTAGGCGAGCTCAGGAACCAGTCGGTGAGCCCGATCTGGGCCACCGTTTTGACCAACGTGTTGGAAGGGATTTTCTAATATTCGGCGGATTAAAAAGCCATTCTGCGCATCGCCGAATGGTAGGCGACATAAGTAGGTGTCGCCGACTGGCGCACGAACTGAAGGGTTAAAAAGGCCTCAACCGTTTTAAATTCAAAATCTTCCTTCATTTCATATTTTCTAACCTTTGCACTTTCACAACCCATTTTTAGATCTTTTTTCTTGTTAATTTTGTGTGGGGATCAATTACTTGGGGGATCTTTGAGTTTTAGCATTCGTACTTGCTTGCCTAGCACTCCTTTGTCTGATTTTGAGGTTGGTGATTCGAACCCCGCTTTAATACTTTCCAAATGCATGCTCGTATCCTTGTTGAATTATTTGCGTAATCTTGATTGTTTGAATGATTTTTGTTAGTGTATGCCCTTTTCGTACCTTGTTTATGCTGGTTTTAGCCTATAATTGTCGAATCTCGTGTGTTAACTAATTAAAATTATGGGTATGTGTTGATTATATGTTGGGTCTGGTGTGGGTGAAGTCTGAGTAACCCCAATTGTACCGATCGACTTATTTTGCCCAATGATAGAGCGGGTGACGTCATTCTTAAGGGCAAAAGACGTCAATTAGTCAATTTTGGAAAAATTGGGGTAAGTTTGAGTACTCTGAGGTCGTTAGTGGTATGGGTCTGACCTTAATTGCATAGAATAGGTGCTTAATTTAATTCTCGTGGGCTGTGGGTTAGAAATTGGAGGTCTGGGTCAAAAACTGGCACGAAGGACCTTTCGGCGAGCTTAGTTGAGCTCGCCGAATGGTTCAGCGGTTCACCCAATGACTCTTGGATCGCCCTTTTTATTCTCCAAATATGATGAAATATTTCTGTAACATTCGGCGATAAGCCTGAGCTCGCTGAGTTCGCTCGGTGACTCGTCGAATGTCTGTTAGATCGCCCTTTCTAAGCCCCAAATTTTAGAAAATATGATGTAACATTCGGTGAGCTACTTTTAGTTCGTCGAATGGTGTCGGCGAATCACCGAAAGTCCCTGGACATCACCGACTTGTGTTGAATTCTTAAAAAATTTATTCTGGAACATTCGGCGAGCCCGACTTGGCTCTCCGAATAGGTTCGGCGACTCGCCAAACTATTCGGCAAGTTTTCCTGCACATTTTTAAACTTTGCAAATTTTTTGAACTATTTCTAACGTATTGATTTATTCGATGTTGTTTTGCAGGTATGGCCAGACCTAAGGTACCAGGAAGGAATCAACCACCCCGTAAGCGAGCACGGGGAATTGTGATAAATGAGGATGTTGCGCCCGCACGGGCTACTCAGGCCAAACTTCCTCCGAAAGGAGTGGAAGGGTACAGGAAAAGGCAAGGGGCCTGCTGAGCCAACTCCAGCAGAGACGAGCTCAGACATACCACCCCATAAGCGAGCACGGGGAATTGTGATAAATGAGGATGTTCCGCCCGCACGGGCTACTCAGGCTAAACTTCCTCCGACATGGGTGGAAGGGTACAGGAAAAGGCAAGGGGCCTGCTGAGTCAACTCCAGCGGAGACGAGCTCAGACATTATAGGCATCTATGCCACCCACCTCACTACATCAGAGTTAGACAGTGAGGGAAACTCGATGGATAGATCGCTAGTCTCTATATCTGAGCCGGAGGATGATAAGACATTACAGACGAAGAGAGAGGAGTTGCGCTCTAAGTCACTTCATGATCCAGCCAGGATCCCGGTGACCCCTACACCTCCTACACCTCTGGCACAAGAAATTGAGCAGGTACCTCCAGTGCCATTAGTACAGGCACCTCCTCCCCGGTCACTTAACAGAATGAAGGCTGCCTGGCTGAGGACCATTATGGAAGAGAAGCGGTTGTCTACAGATGGTGTGGTGGAAAGGTACCTAGAAGTGTGGTACACTATCAAGTTCCACAAGTTTGATATATTTACCCGGCCCCGAGGCTTATATATTTTTTCTTTGGTTCGTGAATTCTATGTGGAGTATGGGAAGTTGGTGCCTAAGGGGAAGAAGAAGGACAATTCATTTGCACCAGTGGACTATGTATTGGTGCGGGGTACAAGAGTAAAATGCAGCAGAACCGACATTGATTAGGTTCTAGGGTGTACAATGAACGTGATCCAATTCTTGGTGGATCAGATTCAGAAGAAGACCCTGGATGATCTGAAGGGTTGGTTGGCTCCTCTTATCTCTGATATCACACCGCCATGGATCGAGCCAGGAGTTCAAATAGAGAAGAGGATTTGAATGTGGCTGCCCGATATTTGTTCAGGTTTATTAGCAGTACCTTGATGCCTTCATAGAATGAGTCTATACTCTGGCATCTGAAGGCTGCTTTGTAGGGCTGCATCATTGACCGAGATAGACTAAATCTCGGGCTGCTTATCGAGTAGGAGATGGCCATGAGGGTCAAGCAGAGTCAGACCTAACTCCCGTTCTCGGTGTTGATTACGGAGTTGTGCCAGTGTGCCCGAATACCATTGATAGAGAAGACGGATGTGGAAGTGACTTCCACTTCCTCTACTGACATCCGACGGATAGAGGCCGAGTACACTAGAGATGAGGCCGAGAGAAGGAGAGCTGCACCGGTGGATACTTCCCCAGTTGTCGACGTGGAGATGTTGCAGACTGACACAGCCCCTCCTACTCAGGTCGGTGAGCCTTCAGGTACCCCTGACACTTCTACTACTGTACCCTCTACTTCTGCTGCTGCCCCGTCTGCTGCTCCCAGTTCTACTGCTGCTGCTACTTACCGGCCCCCGTTGACCTAGGCTATGTTGTGTAAGATGGGACATTTGGCCCAATCTACTGATGTGCGTGCCTCCCGGGTAGAGGCTGATGTTCCTAGGATGATTGAGAGGGCTATTCCTGCCACCTTAGCTCCTATCCGGGCTGAGTTGAGAGAGAACCGAGAGTTGATCACTGTGCATGGCTTAGCATTAAATGCCCTCACGGTGAGAGTGGAGGCATGTGAGCAAGGTAGGAGCCAATATGAGGATGTGACGGCCTTGAGAGCCGATAATACTGCTTTAGACATGACGTGGATGAGCTAAAATCCATAGATCTATCTATGTTTTTCGACACGGTGGACCTTTCTGAGGTCTCGAGTACAGGGTTGCCAGCCATTTCTGAGATCCCTCCGGCTTCTACGACTGGAGATGTTGTTGTGGCTGATGAGGATGCCGAGTCGGATGCTCCTGAGACTGATGAGGAGCAGTTTGGTGCACGAGATGCTGCAGTGTATGATGACCTGGATGACTTAGAGGGTGCGATGGTTCAGACAGTTGTGGAGGCCTCTCTTTGGGATACGTCTATGGTGGGCTCCAGTGGAGTAAAGAATGGAGTTGAGTCGGGCATTGATGCCCCAATTGAGGGAGTCACGGATATCCAAGATACATTCTCTCTTCTTTGAGTTATTTATAATTTTTCCCAAAATTAGTTTGAAATCCCATGTGCGACCTGATCAGCGACATTAGGCGGGCTCGTGTACTTGATCGACGGATCATGGTCTTATTAAATGGCCTGGATAGAAATACTCACTGCTATGTAGTTATGGTTTTTGAGGTCGCTAAGATGGTTTTTTAAAGTTGTTCTTTCCAATAAAAATGTGATTTAGTATGAAAATAATCATTTATATTAGTTTTATTTATGTTAAATGCGGTACTTAGTTGCACGTGATAATTAACATAAATCACATTGATAGATTTATTTTGGAGATAGATTTTATTTTTGATCTCTTATTGATCTGAAATTCAGTAGGTTCGTGAAATATGATCAAAATTAAAAAATTCTAATAGCTAATCAGTGATATGGCAATT